>JABEVN020000277.1:0-37204 GCA_013146195.2 Codonopsis lanceolata | reverse complement strand
TGCAATTGTGAGAAACACACTTCTGAGTAGTGTGAGACGAGGTGAGAGTACACTTTGTAATCCACTTTGATAATAGTGATTTTGTTTGGTTGCCGCCTCGTGGGACGTAGGAGGACCCTCCCAACCACGTAAATATTGTGCCTCATTTGTTATTTACTTTCATAAGATCCCTTCCGCCTTTGTTTTTCAAGTTGTCGATGGCGCACCCTATAAATCAACACAAGTCCCACATCTACCCGATGTGGGATTGGGGTATTAGTAATTCTCCTTAATTAATCATTAAAACTATTTCTTTTGCCAATCCAAAAGAGAAAAGAGAAGAATCCTAAGATATGGTCTCCATCGCCATCGCTAGGATAGCTTATTCATATACATCTTTGAAAATTACCAGTAGTTGATTGATAGGACTGATAAAATGTTGTCGATGTTAGTAGGCCTTTGATTTCAACTCTAGATCTTCTATCTTCATGTTTTAAGTCTGAATATTCTTTTTTCATCGGCATTTTGTGCAAAGGCATTGGATCATATAGTGGAAGAAGCAGAAGAAAGGAGTGGCAAACTGACTTATAGTCCTGGGCTTTCATGAAGCAACCTGCTGTTATAACGATCTTTTAGCATAAGATTGAGCAGGTACTTGAGATTTCTATGGTTAGTTATCAGCCCTCATGTTCACTGCATTAATAATTATACATATCTTGATATTTACTTATGCATTAAATACTGTACACCTGTTACTTACTTTTCTATTCTTATATGGACATGGGGATATATGTATGCTTAAAAGTTTATTGTTGTAGCCTTGAACTCTTTTAATTGAATTATTGGTTGATTTGTTTTAGGGGCTATCAATGGCTTCACTGAGGATAAGTGGTTGCATGATCCAGCTGAAAATGTGATAGTATCTACTAAAACAACCAAGAACTTCAGCACTAACTGGAATTGCAGTAATGCCCTTCCCTCGTGTGCAAGCTTCCATGCTGCTCAAGTGAGTTGTGAAATTGTCACTCTACTGAATAACTCTCTATAATCATAATTTTAAAATTTTATCATGTTCCTAGTACTGATGTTTTAGCACCACCCAGCATTTTATTCCTTGGGCTATAAACACTAATGAGATTTGAATTACTTGAGCTGATGATGTGAAGCCACTATGGATGTGGGATGCAACATCTTTTTGATTATTGAATTCTGCTTCAGCTTAGAATCCAGCATAATGTTATGGCATGCATGTCATGTGTTATGAAGAAATCAAACAGGTACAATCACACTACATCATAAATCTGAACACCAGCAGTCCAATAGGAACACTAATGCTATTGTCTTGAAAGCATTCTAAGTATGCTATTTAGTGATGCCTGTGCCCTGACTGGTGTTAGCAGCAGGAACAAATGTGGCTTTGGGTCACAAATATAATGAAGTTACGCTTAAGCTTTAATGATCATCTCACGTATGGAGTGGAATATGCTATAAAAGCGTGCGATGGGAGGTGCAGTTTTGATAAAGGGTTTTGGGTTGTGATTAAAGTGGCATCTTTTGTGACATTGCTGTCTCACCTTGTCTGCTGTTAAAGGGTATGTCGAGAATAGTTACTAGAGCTTCTGGGATTGTTGTGGAAGTGGATTTAGAGGGAGTTGGTAGATAATATGCTTACTTGTAGTATTTGAGAGACTGGGGTCAAGGATTGGGAGTATGTCCCATCTTGAAGGCAGTCTCTTGGCATCACTGTTATTTGGGGCAAGTGTTTTGCCCCTAGCAAGAAGTTGTTTGTGGGTCTTTTCCTTTGTTTGGCCTTCTAGATATTATGTGCAGTGGTGATTGGTGGTTTAATTTGGCTTATGGCCCTAACTAGTCTATGGAGTGTAAGTCATTTTGGCAGGAGCTCTAAGATGTGGCTACAACATCGATTTTGAGTTGGGTGATTTTACTACATTGGAGTCTCTGCTGAGAAGGTTGACTGACTGCCAGTATAGAGTCGATAGTTGAATTTAGTGTTATCTTTTTTTTTTTTTTTTCTTTGATAATAGAGACATCATGCTTTCTAATGTGCACTTTACTTGGTCATTGTTGGGATGAGTGGTGGCTACTTGTATTGACATATTCTTGTTCATATACTATGATTATTTAGTGATTATGTTGTCATTGTTGCAACACTGATAATTGTTGACATAGTGTAGAGAAGAATTATAAAGGTAGTGATTATGTTGACTTTTTCGCAGACTGATAACAGACATTATCATTTTGTGTTAACGATTAGGAACTGAAACTACTTTTCCTTGACAAGCTTACTAATCTTCATCGATGCTTCTCAGCTACAAAAAAATGTCTTTTGTGTTCATTTTCCAGAATGTTTCCCCTATGCTGGTTCAGTTCCTAAAGGATCACCGCCCGAGTGGTGGGAGTTTAAAGTTGATGCTCATGCTGAATCATTGAATTATCGCCACTAGCATTTCCTGGAGTTGACACACGTTTTTGTGAAGATGGCATGCACAGCTTGGCAATGGAAGAGGGAAGGATGAGGTTTGGTTTGTTGAATTGCATTTTCCTATGCATCTTATCTGGCACTTCTTATATAGCATCATAACATTTTCCAGATGTTATGATATAGCATCATAAAATGAAAATACATTTTCCAGATGGATCAGATTGCATACTGTTGCCTAAAGTTTCATCCGGTTCTTTTTTGTTTGTCTTATGTTTCAGGATTTTATAGTAATTGGTAAATAGAATGGTAGAAGTTAATTGATACTCCCTCCATCCACTCAATGTGCCCTGGGACGTAGAGTCATGTCTGGAAGATTAAGCTAATTCACCTTTGAGTGTCCAAATTTCTTTATTACAATAACCTTATAATTAGGAAAACTGTTTTGATTCTTAAAGTTAAGGTTAAAATTATTTTAATTTTAAACTGTATGGCTCTCAAACGGGAGTCTTTACAGCAGAGGCCAGAGCGAGTACATATTATGTAGTCCGCTCTTTCATATCCCACTGGAAATGGTTTGACTCAACTTCCAGTGGATTGTGCAATTATCTAATCGTATTCAATATATGCTGAACTTAGAGGAGTGGAATTATTTAATTTAGTAATTTTTTTTTACCTTGCTGCAACTTTAATGCTTGTCATGGAAGAACTAAGGATGCTCATACTTCCACGTGTCTTATGAATCCGATACTGGGAAACCCAGACTGCACCAAAACCGAGCTTTGCCACCACAGAATGTATGTCTTTGCAGGTGGTCCTCCTCACCTTGTCAAGATGATAGTTATATATGCACTATTTATTCTTGAAATTTGGTCTAAATATGCTGATGTTTTATTATCTGGAGCAAGACGGAATTCTTATATGTTCCTGCATATGTACCAATAAATTATAAAAATGCACATAGTTAGCTAATTACAGTAATGGGAAAGGAAAAAGGACCTAAATAAACCTCTAGCTTTAAACTCAGTATGTGCGATGCAAGATTTGTGAATCCCATTTCTTTCTCCATGCTAAAATGAGTGTCAGTATTGCAAATCAAAATCAACAAATAGTTTCCAAGATTGCCCCTATTGACAAAATAGTTGATCCGAATAAAAGCCTCTCTTCAGCAAAGGGAAGAATGACACGGGAGAGTAGTAATTAGAGATGCAAAGGCTGAAATCCGGGTCAATCTTATTAACCTAAAAAACATGAAAGGGTTAAGAAAATCTAAATTAGGTTAATAAACTAAAGCAGCCGGTGGTCCTATATCATGCAAAGCGGTTAGGGATCTAGCCCGGCTAGAAGCTTTGGCAAAATAAGGGTTCAAATGTTAAAATTGAGATTTGAATCCACAACCTCTCAAGAGGATAAGAACTTATGGATGACCCTTACACCATTCAATCATCATCCGACTTGTTTGTTTTAAATTCAAATGCGCAATATATATTATCATTTCATTTGGTAAACCAATGTCTATCCCCTATTAGCTGTGATGTATGTATGTGTATTTGATCGTTCTAAGACATATAAGTTTCCAAAATTGGTCAAAATGAGATTTTTGGATACATAATTAGATATGTTAAAAGAGTCGAGAACCACATGGTTGATTCTCGCTAATCGGAATCTAAAGGGTTAGGTCGGAAAATGCAACCCGTTTTGTGCTAAACGGGTTGACCTTAGTATTATATTTTACTATTTGATTAAAATATTTGATTGTATTAACTTCTTACCAACATTTATTTTATGTTATTTTTTATTATAAGATTTGAAGAGGATAATGATGTCAAATAAGGTCATCATGCCAAATTGTTACATCTTTTAAACATCGTATCCCACAAAAAGGTTAGAGTTGTGATCGTGTGTCTAGATTGAATAGTCTTATTGTGTCGAAAGTTTACTTAAACCTCCAAGGATGTGCATTTTGCTGAAGGATATAATTAGGTACTCTTATCTAATTAGGTACTTATCCATATGACGCCTCGACGAGAACCCAAGATCTTTCTAGATAGGTCTGAATGTTTAACGCTATCAAAAATAAAATTCAACCGTATTGTGATTGACAACACGAAATACATTGATAAGTCTAAAACAATAACCGACTCAATGATTGATTAATCAAAAACTACACGCACTTTTAGAGAAAACAATTATCAAACTTGACTCAGATACAATGTTTAGAGGCCTTGAAATAGGCTACAAACCCTAAAAGAATAATAAAGAAACCCTAAAACAATACCTAAAATAACTAAGTTAAATAGTAGTAAATATGGAAACAAAGACCTAATTAAAAATATAAAAACCCTAAATTTTCAGCCAAGGCAGCAGCTGCTTTGCAGAATTTACACCTGACCCCCTGTAGAATCATTATTCCAGCCTTCTAACTTGCCCTAAAGCTCCAATCTTGCCACATAGGTCCCTCCATTTGTGAAATCAGCCCTAGGGTCCTTGAGATCACATCAAGCCTTGTGTGCAATTCTCCCACTTGCTTTTGCCTTTCCCACCTCCCCCTCCCCCACCCGGTCTGGATATTGTTGGTGTAGAAATTGTCCCTTTTTTGGGTTGTGATGCACTATCCTCCATGTGTCAGCGGGAGTTCACATGTGAGGCGGAGTGTGAATCATCATATTCATTTTTGGGCCCTCTCTATTAGCCTAATCTTTTAGATTAGTTGCTGCCTAAAAATTTAAAGTCGAGATCTTTTAGTAGCTATATGATTTTCATCAACTTCAGTAACTAAGTCACCAGCTCAAAAGTGATGACAGGGAAAAGCAATGACCATTAAGCTTTAGAGTCTTATGTTTATAGGAAAAAGAGCTGTTTCTCTTACTCTTCACTTTATGTTAGCATGCTTACTCCGGAATCACACATTCCTGTCTGATCATCACTAAATCATCAGTTGAATTGAAATGAGGCATATCTGTGCAAGTGCCTTAATCTCAAGTTTGTAATGTTCTTGATATCACATTTCAAGTTAAGACTGCTGAGATAAGAATTCCGACTTCTTCCGTGTACTTACTCTCACCGTAAGAAGCTCAACATTATTTGTGTTTAGTATGAAGATATGCTTCATCAAAATCTATGCTTATTCACATCAAATTTGATCAGCACTTTTCTTTGCTTCTGAGCTCTAATAAGTGTTTGCAGGGTAAAATAAATGGTCAAGCTCAACAGACAATGAACCTGGCTTCAGGTTCGGCTGGACCCTCATCTTTATCCACTGGCTCATGCTCAGTGTTGGTTGTTGCATTTCAATTCCCTTTTGAGAGCCATCTTTTGGATTATGTTGCTAACATGGCTCAGAAATACGTTGGCAATGTACTTTCATATGTGCGAAATGTTGGGAACACAATGACACCTTCTAGATCCATCCCACATGTGGAGCCAGATCTAACTTCTGGATCTCCTACCACTGCTACCCTTGCTACTGACATCTGCCAAAGCTATAGGTAAGTCAAGTGTAGTATATATGCACATAGTGATTTAAATGTCAAGACTACTTCAAAAAAGACCCTTGGATTTTATTTTTAGCCTTTAACAATCAAAATTCAGTAAGAGAAACTGTCCCAAATCGTTGATCCTTAATATGACAGCTGTGATAGCTCTCTAATAGTAATATTAGAGGTGGTTTCGAAAATGTTGTAGACATGATCTTTAATTCATTCCATGCACATCAGACGGTTATTTGTCTCATTTGACAAAGTTGGATAATGATATAATATTGTTAATTTTTTTGATTACCTAATGTAACCTTTTTCCTTTTCTGTTTTCAGATTATGGTTTGGTGAAGAGTTGCTAAGGCTCGATGCCCTGAGTGGAGAAGTAGCGTTAGAGCATCTATTGTATCATAAGGATGCTATATTTTGCTGGTCATTGAAGGTATGATAAAATTCTGTAGGTCACACATTTGTATATGTTACCTTATAATGCCATACCTGGTGACACGAGGGAAGAGCCCTTTTGTCTTAATAGAAGAGATCCCGACTCTCGCCTTCTTAATTTACCTTTTGTGCAGATTTCTACATCTGAACATTTTTTTTCAAGTTTGTTTTCAAGATATTACTTCTTCTGGCAGGAAAGAAGCTACCATATATTCTTTCCCATATTGAAGCATATACTCATTAAAGGAAATCTATATACCTAAAATACTTGATACTTGTATTGCTTATTAATTTCTTTCATGTTTGGAATAAAATGCTTCTTTGAGAAACTCACTTCACCCAAATATAGCTGTTCCCTAATTTGATAAAAAAAAAAGAAAGAGAAAGAGTGCGCTTTTTTATTGTTATTTATTTTGATGATAATGACTACGATGAGTGAGCTTTATTCTTGTCCCTAAAATTTGACATTTTTAGAGTTATTCGTTTTAGCAAAAGTGTCGTAATATGGGGATGGAGGTAGTATCACGTTTCGTATTTGGGGAACCATTGAAATATATGCGTCTTTTCTGTTAATATATGAACAATCTGATGTCAAGGAAGTTAATACTTACCTCATCATTTACAGCCTGTACAAATTTGCCTATTTGCAAACCAAGCCGCTTACAACATGCTGGATGCCTCGCTAGTGACTTTGCATGACGTTGATCCCGATCAAATCTTTGGCCAGTCTCTTCAAGAGGGATTAAGCACAGTAATGAAACAGGTAGTTTGTTTATAATTTAAATAGGATTCCCCAAGTAAAGGCTGTTTGGAAACCTTCCCAATTTTATTCACATTCAAGAAAATTTCTTTATATTTTTTAAGTTAGTGAGCTCCAAAATGTATCCTAACATCATATACACTCTCTGTCGCAAAATAAGTGCCCAGACTCCATGTGTGTTTCCTTTAAAACCATCAAATAGAATCAGTGAGGCCATTTTATTTTCTATCTTACAATTAAAAAGGGTATTATAGATCTTTGATGAATAGATCTCTTTTGCCCAGACTCCATGTGAATTATTATTGAGTTTCCTTTAAAACCATGACCAAATAGAATCATAAACGCAACACCCAAATCCCTAAACGTAACACCATTTAATGCATAAAATGACATAAATAGCCCTTTTACATTTAATAGATATTGACTTTTGGTATACCCTAGCGGATGTTTTATAAAACATCCGTTATACACTAGCGGATGCTTTATAAAACATCCGCTACACACTTGCGGATGTTTTATAAAACATCCACTATGCCCTAGCGGATGTTTGACAAAACATCCGCTAGTGTGTAGCGGATGTTTTATAAAACATCCGCTAGTTTGTAGTGGTTGTTTTGTCCGAAATCGAATGAAAATGCAAATCAACGGTTTTTTGTTCGTAATTGAAAAGAAAAAATAAATCGAATCAAAACCAATCTAATTCACATGCGATATCATGCGAATTAACAATGAAAATCGAATCAACAATGGCAGGTAATCAAAATTACGTGAAGGGGGAGGGAGGGAGGGGGTAGTATAGTTTAAATGTGAAGAGGAGTAGTGAAGTAATTTTACCTTTTAAATGGTGTTACGTTTAGGGATTTTGGTGTTACGTTTAGGTGTTCTGTTATTATTTTGGGGCATCCCAAAATGCAATAGGGGACACTTGATTTTGGGTCGGAGGGAGTATTCATCGGAGAAACAAGAATTATTAGATATGATTTTCGCTAAAGATTACTTCAAAGGGCTCTAGCTAACAACGTCCACTTCACTAAAAGTTGTTGGCTTAATCAGTTTATGCACTTTAAGAGGCTCTCATTCCATTTAAGGGTGTTCTGGAGTTAGTCCCTGCTTGAACTGTATGTCAATACTTTCTATGATATAAGTTTTTCTAAGCATTCCAGAAACAACATGAGACCCACAGTGAAATTTGAAATAGTAACAATATTTGTGGGTACTAATTTATTGCTCATACAGTCATACTTATCAAGAAAAATAAATAAATAAATAAATAATATATATATATATATATATATATATATATATATATATATATATATATATATATATATGTATAGCTCAAGTTTTTGGCCACAATTTTGGGAGAAATGGTAAACTTGTCATATTTGACATGTATGTCTTCATGTGTGGAGATACGGAATTATGGTTTCTATAAAGACAGTAGGATTTTGCTTCATGGAAAGCCACCTAATTTGACTACTGTAATATCTCAAATTTTTGGTTACGTATCAAATCAAGATTTAGTTAGCAAAGATAGTCTAAAAGTAAATATAGGAGCTTTTAGGAGTACTTATACATCCATGTTTCATATTTCTATTTAGATATCATTTATAGGGCCGTGTACTCTTTGTTGGATTTTGAAAGTCGCCTTGTTTAAGACCAACATGTCTATGTTGGCACTCAACACTAGCGTCCATGACTGCAAATCATAACTGTGTGGGCTTATTGAATATTTGAATAGGCATACACTCTCCTTAATGTTGGAGGGAGCATTTCTCTTGGGTGATTCTGTCCCAATTACATTAAGCCCTTAAACATGAAATTGTGAAATGGTAACCAACTACATACTTCTGGATCAGAAAATTCTGAGCACAAAAGTCTTCCAGTTAAATATGTGAAGTTTCCCATATGGACCTAAGATATTGAAGTATGCTTAATGTTTCTAGTGCAAAAAGGTTCTCTCATCAATGATACAGGGGCTCACAAACCTCCTTCTCTGCAGGGATATGCTATTCTTACAGGTGGAATCTGCCAGTCATTAAAGGGGAACTCTGTTAGATATGACCGACTCATCATGTGGACAGTTGAAGAAGGGGCAGGTGCTCCAAAACGTCTCGCCTTTGCCTTCAGAAACTGGTCCAAGTAACATTTCCCTTTTTAGGTATGATTAGGAGTAAATGTGTTTAGTAGCATTACTAGAGATGCCAAATTTATCTTCCGCCAATCACATTCAGAGTTGCATGGTGATCTTACCACTCAGCGGGACATACTCTACAGCTTATGTTTGAGATGTATAGACTAGAAACTGATACGAAGTGAATGTACAATACAACCATTAGTGTACCTTATAATTAGATGCTACAATCGTCCACCCATCTTTTGAAACATTTGGTTTGCACAAATGTTTGTGCTCCTGTGTGTTTGATTCATGATTTGTGGAAAAAGATAAGAACAACAAATGGTTCACATCCTTATTGTGTTTTTCTGTTAGGATTGAAAAGAAAAGGTTGATTCTAACCCAGTTTTCCCTTCATAGTACCCTCAGCTTCCATGTTGAGATTAGTGTACTATAAGAAGTACAGTGTTACAGACAATGGCAGACGATGATGATGAAGATGACGAGTGTGAACTTTGTTTATGACGATGTGAAAGTCGGAGGTAATTGCCTTTTCCTGATCTCTCCTTGGTCACTAGTTTGAATTTTGCATTTGATTCCACACTTTTGAGGAAATAAATCTGTGCCTGGAGTCTTTGAATTCTGGCTGGGTTCAACAGAGGAGTGTCTGATTCATTCAATTCTTTGGTGCTTCATTCAAACTTTTCTGTAATCACTCTACTTCCTAGAATGCAGGAATTTTCACATGAAATGAATAATACAGCACAGTTACTCCCTCCATTTTTAAACGTGTCTTCTTACGTATATTAAGAAAAGATAATTGACTATTATAAATATTAAGATGAAACGTATTTTTCAAATATACCAATGTGAGAGTGAAGCAATCAATTAAAGTGTGAATCAAATCATGTATATTTGGTGGAAACAAACTCGAATGGTACCCATCGCCCATCGTGGCAATACGAGTAACGATTTGCAGTTATGACGCACTTTGCTAGGATCCTTTTGTCTTACACTTTTCGTGAAGGGAATAAAGTGGCAGATCGTTTGGCAGCTCACGCTCAGGATATTCAGGCTTCTTGGCTGTATGATTCTCTCCATCAATCTCCAAGCAGTGTTCGTAGAGCCCTTAGTGAAGATCCTCTAGGTTTTTATAGCTTTCCTAAACAGTAGTTTCTTTCGGGCTATATGTTTTAGCTATTGTATTTCCTTTTAGGTTCGACTCTTTTGTCTCCCTGAATTAGGTAAGGCAGGTTGTCCCTTCCTGTTTATTTTTCCGGCTTTTATTAATAAAATCTTGTAGGGTACCGTCCCTGTTTCTTAGAAAATTAAAAAAATTGTAAAGATAACTTATAAAAATGAAAATATTATAAAGACAATTTTTTTCAAACGACCTAAAAAGGAAAGGATTTTTTCTTAGGAATGGAGGGAGAAAACAATACAATTACTCATTTCATTCTTAAAAGATTGTTATGTTTGACCCGATATATATATTAAGAAAAAAATATTATTGAATCTATTAAAATATTAAGATAGCGTGTATTACATTCTCTAAATATATTCGTGTTAAAGTGTGACTCATCAATTAAAGTGTGAATCGAAAGCAATGCTACATGCACTCAATGTGCACTCAAAACATGCTTGACACATCATGGTTCATCAAAACATTATTAAAAGATATGACCCACAAATTACTTAATAAACCATAACATGTCAAGTGTGTTTTGAGTGTACATTGAATGCACTCATCCTTTAATGTGATTCACGTTAAGGGAAAAATGGTAAAAGTAGTTTACAAAAAAATTAGAAAGTTGAATTATTATTATTATTATTATTATTATTTTGAAACGGGCTAAACAAGAACGATAAATTCTTTTTTTGGGAACAAATGTAATACCCTCATCCACATCGGGTAGATGAGACTTGAATAGTTGCATGTGCTCTATATTTAGTGGCCGCCCACTACCATTGGACATCAACCTTTCCATAGACATTTGTGGTAGGTTTGGATGACTCAAATAGAGGCGCTTAGTGTGAGTAGTTCATGCGTAGCGAACCAAGCTTCCGAGCTCAGACATTACATTTCAACACAAAATTTATTTTTGTGGGTAAACCAATTCCAAAAATGTTTTTTCTCTATTTCTATCTTTGGTAAAGAATCAAATCTAGTTTTTTTAGTCATTCCTTTAGTTGTATTAAATAATATTATATTTGAGTGATAATGTTATAAATATAAAATTTTAGTAACCTTTTTTTAGATATTAATGTGGTGTATTCATTACATACATTTCTTTTGCAATATTGAGAAACGAATAGTAAAGAATTGAATAATGTTAAATGTCAATAAATGATTAATAAATCAGTATTCATATATTTTTAGTTTTCATTTTAAATACTCGAATGGAGTATAATTTATGACATGAAATGAAAGAAGATATTTTTCGTCGACACAAACTTATATTAAATAAATATAATTGATAAACAAATAAAATAGGAAAATAAACTCTCCCTTTTCCTGATTTTCAAAGAGTTTATTTATACTTCATTCACCCAATTTTTCTTAAACTATATAGAAAACATGTAAAACCATATTTCCTTCCTCCAAATTAAAGAGGTAAATATTGATTTTTGTTAATATCAATTTGATGAAGATTTAATTATTTAACAAAAAAAATCATAAAACACGTGAATTATAGGACTTTTAGTGTAGTATATATTCAAATGTTACTTTTATTTACTCTAACTAAATAAAAAATATATTAATTTTCATCCCACACTCGATCAACAAAAAAGTCAAACTATACCCTTTCAATTAGAAAAAAAAGGTCCACTTTTTATAATGGTTAGTCGACATGAGATAGTATCAAATCAATAATTAAACTACATTTATTAGTTTTAATTAATCAATTTTCAGTCATGAACTTATATTAAAGATTATTATTAATTACTCCCTTAGTTCCGGGACAAAGAATCTACTATTTTATTTTTTAATGTTTCACTTAAAGAGACAATTTTCAAAAATTAAAGTATAAAAGTGTCATTTTATTACTAATGGACTACTAAAAATATCATTTTCTTAAAAAAATTGACTTTCAAATGTGAATTCTTTGGAGTACAACTTTTAATTTTTTGTAAAATTCTTTTAGCAATATTCTTTTAGGTTTATGTTTTTTGATACGGGGTGGTCATCTGTCCACGACTGTACTCCTAACATGATATGAGAGGGGATAGTCTAGGGATTGATCATGTTAGCTCGAGCGAGAGCTCTCTTTGTGTTCATGAAAAGCTCTAGTTTGGATTATCTTTTGCTTAGTTTGAAATACACAGTAACACAATACTAGCAAGACTTGAGAGGCTGCATGAAATATGTGTTTATCATCATCATTATTATTATTATTATTATTATTATTATTATTATTATTATTATTATTATTATTATTATTATTATTATTATTATTATTATTATTATTATTATTATTATCATCATTATTATTATCATCATTATTATTATTATCATTATTATTATTATTATTATTATTATTATTATTATTATTATTATTATTATTATTATTATTATTATTATTATTATCATTATTATTATTATCATTATTATTATTATTATCATTATTATTATTATTATCATTATTATTATTATTATTATCATTATTATTATTATTATTATCATTATTATTATTATCATTATTATCATTATTATTATCATTATTATCATTATTATTATTCATTATTATCATTATTATTATTATTATTATTATTATTATTATTATCATTATTATCATTATTATCATTATTATCATTATTATCATTATTATCATTATTATCATTATTATCATTATTATCATTATTATTATTATTATTATTATTATTATTATTATCATTATTATTATTATTATTATTATTATTATTATTATTATTATTATTATTATTATTATTATTATTATTATTATTATTATTATTATTATTATTATGATTATTATGATTATTATGATTATTATGATTATTATGATTATTATGATTATTATGATTATTATGATTATTATGATTATTATGATTATTATGATTATTATGATTATTATGATTATTATGATTATTATTATTATTATTATTATTATTATTATTATTATTATTATTATTATTATTATTATTATTATTATGATTATTATGATTATTATGATTATTATGATTATTATGATTATTATGATTATTATGATTATTATGATTATTATTATTATTATTATTATTATTATTATTATTATTATTATTATTATTATTATTATTTTGTATTTCAAGGAAATTAATTTTTTTGCTATTATAAAATTTTAATACAATACATAAATATCTACATCATATGAGCCAAACCCCCAACCCACCTAGGTTGAGCCTGCACGAGTTGCAGGTTGAGGCGGGGCGTGGCCGCCATTTACAAATACTCAAATAGTAAATAACAAAAGGAAAACACAAGTTTGAAACTATAAGCTTAAAGCATTTTCGCTCAAAGCGTGAGACATTTATGAAATATGGAATATAAGTAAATGATTATGGATCCATATAAAATGACCCTTACAAATAGGAGTGTACGTGGTTCGGTTTATGCCAAAACCACGAACTAAACTGCCTCATCTTCGTTCGAAAAATTTCAAATCGAACCGAATAAGGTCTGGAACCGAAT
This sequence comes from Codonopsis lanceolata, assembly GCA_013146195.2. Taxonomy (NCBI): domain Eukaryota; kingdom Viridiplantae; phylum Streptophyta; class Magnoliopsida; order Asterales; family Campanulaceae; genus Codonopsis; species Codonopsis lanceolata. Next base: position 23,302 of record JABEVN020000277.1, on the reverse strand, counting down.
CGAACCATTGGGTTTGGTTTGGTTTGGTTCAATTTTGTTGTTTATATAAATTCTTTTTAATCAACTTAACAAATATTAATAATAACAATAAAAATAAGATTTTAATTTGAAATTAACATCAAAATTAGAAAATAACTTACTAAAAATAAATTATCATAAAGAAAACAATACAAATTTGAAAATAAACACAAACAATGAAAGAAATAATTAATCAAAATTTTGTTTGGTTTAGTACGTACGTACGTATGTATGTATGTATGTATGTATGTATATATATATATATATATATATATATATATATATATATATATATATATATATATATATATATATTATGACTAAATCAAAGGCCTAAATTATGCATATCAGATGATCCAAAAGTTTAGAATAGTTAATAAATATTATATAATACATTATATAATAAATAAATAAAAATATATAGGTTGGTTTGGTTCGATTCGGTGGTTCCGATGTACAACCTTAGTTACAACAGTAGCAACTGATGTGGTAGATTAACCACAATATTCACGAAAAAAAGAATTATAAGAATGGATTAAAAGAATAATGATAAATGCTTTTTGATTTCAAACTATTTTATAATATCATTGTAGAAAATATTTTTTTAATGAATTGTGAAACCTTTTGTTTTATTACTCCCTCCGTTTTCAAATTATTGTCTACCTTTCATTTTTTGTCTGTTTTTAAATAATTGTCATATTTCAAAACATTCTCTTTTAAGAAAACATTTTTATCACTTTACCCTTACTTGTTCTACCTACTTTAATTATGACCACATACTCAAAGGCATTAAAGGAAGCCAACACATTTTACCAATATTTATAATCCATTCAATTCTTTTTTTCTTAAACGGTATGTCGGGTCAACCCAGACAATATTTTGAAAACGGTGGGAGTATTATTTTTTGTGATTAATTGAAGGAAAAAATTGGTGGACTGATACGCCTAACGCTTAACCCATGATGGATTGGATTGAGTTGAAAATATCCAAGTCAGACCTCACCCCGCGAATTGACAAGGTTTAGTGGATTGTAGGTAGAGCTGTAAAGGCGGGTTGATGTAGCAGGTCAGCCCACAACCTACCAAAATTCATCATTTGGTGGGGCGGTGCGAGCCAGCCCACAAAGTTGGCGGGCCTAAAAATTGCCAACACAACCCAACCATCGTGGGTTGTGGGTTAGGAGGGTCAACCCACTAAAAAAATTTCTCCAAAATTTATCACAAAAAAATAATATTATAGCAAAAAAAAATTCACAATTCATAAAAATAAATAAATAAATAAATATTTTTTTTCTACTATTATATTCTAAATAGTATTTTTGAACAACATTCTCTACTATTGATTGTGTAAAAAAGAAATCAAAAATTATTTTATTATTATTCTTTTTGTACCTTCTTATAATTTATATTTCCATCAATATTGTTGCTAATCTACCTTTTTTTTTTAATGTCATTTTTTAACAAGTTCATAATCATTTACTTATATTTAAGATTTCACAAATAATTTCACCATTTGAGCAAGAGAATTTAAGCTTATAAATATTAAACATGTGATTATCTTTTATTATTTTACAATATGATGGGCTCAACCTGTTTGACCCATCTCTTAGTGGGCTCATATTTTCCCAACCCACCTTTTTAGGTGGCGGGACGGGTTAGCCCAATGGACACAACTCATTTTGACAGCTCTAGCTGCAGGCTCTTGCCCCACCAGTCCACTTTAACAGCTCTAATTCTAGCATCGGTCTCAATTTCTCATGAAGCCAAGCTCACCCTTCTTCTAGATTATGTTTCTCCAAGAAACAAGAGAAACAAATAATGTTTCTACTCTCACCCGTCACCATGGTCCCACCAATTTTGATGGCAGAAGGTCCCTCCAATTTCAATATCATTCATAATTAATGCAACACCTATAAAATACTTAATACAACACATTTTTTTTAATAATTGGACCAAATTGTCTTTTGTCCATTTTATAATTAAATGAAAAAAAAAAAATGGGCTAGGGACTGCCAAGGTAGCAGTCGGTGTGGGTTGGGCTGGGGGGACTGCCCAGGTAGCAGTCCCTATGGGTTGGGCTGGGGGAGGGACCGGGCAAGTAGGAGTTCCTGTGGGTTGGGTTGGGAGAGGGACTGGGCTAGTGGTAGTCGGTGTGGGTAGGGCTGGGGAGGGACTCGGCAGTGGGTAGGGGGTGTGTGTTGGGCTGGGCGGTAGCAGTGCGAAGGGGCTTGGCAGGGGGTTGACAGTCGGCGGTGGCAGGGTGGAGGGGATGGGCAGTAGGTGGTGGCCATCGGCAATGTTCAATTTTTTTTGTTTTAATTTTGTTATATATGACCAAGGATAATATAGTATTTTCACAATTAAAAGTGTTGTATTAAGTATTTAGTTTCCTCCAATTTCTAAGGTATTCTATACTATAAAATAGGTTGGAAGATATATGTGTTATTGACTAGGGCTAATTACTGGCCCAGATTTGCCTAAATTTATCATTTTACCAAGATCCTATTACTGTAATTTGTTTGAGAATCCAAGTGTGTCAACATAGTTACCCACCTCTAATGCTATTCCAATTTTTTTTTTCCAATTGCGCATCATTCCCCCTATTCTTCTTCTTCCTTCTTCATTACCCATTTGGAATGGGTTTTCTCTCTTCTTCTACTGATTCCTTCTTCAATACCCATTGGGTTTTCCTTCCTTTATTCTCAACTAGTTAGGTACACGTGCTTTGCACGTGTTCTTAATGATTTTTTCGAAATGTTTTACCTTCATTTTTTTGTTTATTTTTAATTATTATTTTTATATACGAAAAAACTATATATATTTCTAAAAATTGTCCTTTATGAAATTTTAATGTTTACTTTGATGGGGTAGAAACTAAAGTGAGATTTGATAGAAACTTTGATGGGATATTTGCTTTTTTTGAATACATACATATGAATTTAATTAATCTTAAAAAAACTAAAGTGAGATTTGATAGAAACTTTGATGGGATATTTGCTTTTTTTGCCTAATTTATATAGGGCCAAAATACGATTCGCTCCCAGAAGTATTTACTTAAATCTCACGTTGCACCCTAACCTATAAATTATGTGTCTCACTTTTATACACAATTTCGCTATTCATCCCACTTTGCCCCCTCACGTCCACGAGAATTAATAATATTAATGGAAAATGACACATTGTATGTGACATGAGGATTCTTTTGGTCCTTTTTATTGGGTGCAAAGTTGGATTTAGTAATAATTCTATCATTTAGTTAACCATTTGATATTTAAGATATGTTTGTGATAAAAATTAATAAATACTTGTTTCAATAATCAGAAAAATAATTAAAAAATTCTCATAATATATATATATATATATATATATATATATATATATATATATATATATATATATATATATATATATATAATGGCAAGGGTAGATTTCTCCCTCCAAAATTTCACTTTTGAATTATTAACTTTTCAGTTACCATTTAACTCTTTCTCTCTCCTATCTTCTTTGGTTATATTTCTCTTTCTCTCTCCTGTTTTCTCTTTATTTTCTCTCTCATCACCACCATCTCTTCTCTTTTAATTGTTTAAACATTTTTCTCTCTTTAAATATAAAAAATAGTAACTAAAACAAAAATAATAGTTCTGGAGTTAAGAAAAAAAAGAGGTTAGTAAAATAAAAATAATTTATGGAACAAACCACTATAAAAATCAAAGTTACAGAATCAACAAAACAAAAATAATTTAATGCGAAAGTTAGTAAAATAAAATAATTTACGAAACAAAAGTTTAAAACAAATTCTTAAAAAATATATGTAAAACAAAAATACGTTAGTAAAATAAAAATATTTAATGAAACAAAAATAATAGTTACATATTCAATAAAAACAAAAAAAAAACAATTTAAACTGAGGTTACTAAAATAATAAAAATAATTTACGGAACAAATTTTAAAACAAATTCTTAAAAATAGCTATGCAAAACTAAAATACATTAGTTAAATAAAAATATTTTGATGGAACAAAAATAATAGTTACATGGTCAATAAAACAAAAATAATTTAAACTGAGGTTAGTAAAATTATAAAATAATTTACTGTACAAAAGTTTAAAACAAATTCTTAAAAATAGTTATGTAAAACAAAAATATGTTAGTAAAATAAAAATATTTGATGGAACAAAAATAGCAGTTAGAGAGTCAATAAAACAAAACAATTTAAACTGAGGTTAACAAAATAATAATAAAAAATTATGGAACAAAATTTTTCCGTAAAACTAATTCTTAAAAATAAAACAAAAATAATAGTTACGAAGTCAATAAAACAAAAATAATATAATGGAAGTTATTAAAATCAAAATAATTTATAAAACAAAAATAATAGTTAACGGTAAAAATAATTTCATTATTTTGATTTTAGCTTATTTTCTTCTCAAAAATTTCTTTATTCATAAAATACAAATATAATTTAATAAAAATAATAATTCAAAGGGAAGAAATTATTTGAGTTCATATTCTATTTGAAGGGCGGAAAAAATTCAAGTTTGTTCGAAAACATTTATTATACATAGTTTTTGAATAGTATAAAGTGTTCGGGGTTGTCAGGCCATGGATTGACACTTAAAATTAGTGTTCCAGTAATCCTATTGAGAATAATTGACCATGCTGCAAGGTTGTGCAATGAAACAAGACTACTCATCATAAATCTTGGGGATCATATTGTTGAAACAAGAATTTTGAAAGAAAGTAATGTTGGAGAAAATGTTTTTATCCCAAGATTGGCATTAACTCTATCCGATGTAATACTGTGTTTCAAGTTCCAGATAAGACAATTTGCATTGCTGGTATCATATACAATGACAATTAACAAGTGTCAAAGTCAATAATTGCACGTAAGTCTCTATTTGAAAAAAACAGTATTTAGCCATGAATAGTTATATGTCGTAGTTTCTAGAGGAGAATACCACATTTTTGACCACCGTATAAATTAGAGAAATCCAATTTAACCAACGCCGTTTCATAATGACTAAATTAACCAACCAACTTTTAATTTGGTTGCAATGTCGTCCTCGTCGTTTCATAAAGACCAAATTAACCAACCAACTTCTGTCAATATATTCCTTCCATGGCAATTTCTTGGCCCGTTATTGACAGAAGTTGGTTGGTTAATTTGGTGATAGAACACGGCAACAAATTAAAAGTTGGTTGGTTAATTTGATCGTTATGAAACATCGTTGGTCAAATTGGATTTTTCTAATTTGTACGGTGGTAAAAAAGGTGGTATTCCCTTTCTAGAGTAACAAATTATTTTGATTTGAAGATATTGATATGCGGTGAAAATGAAAAACCAACTAATAAGATCAGAAATGTTGTGTATAAGGAATTTTTTTAGAATCTATAATGATTAGTGATATACTTATGTGTAATTGTTAATAAACCGATCCTCCATATTTTGTTTATGTACGATTTAGTTGACGTGCGTTTAACGCACGGGTTAAAAAATCTAGTTAACTTTAAAGTTAAGAAAATGTCCCAAAAATAAAATATAAATTTTATTTAAGGTAAAATCACACTATTAGTCCCTGAACTTTAAGAAAGTCCTTTAGGGACTGTACACGCAAATGCACGCCACACATAAAAGACTGCAAATTTTGGACACGGATAGTTCCTAACCCTAAATCCGTTAGTTGAAGTTCCATAAAGTCATAAAATATGGATTGTTTGTAATATCATCAAAACAAGGGGGCCATATGAAAATTGCAAACAATTGCAATCCAATATTAGAAGAAGAATTTGTCACCAATAAGTAAACTAACCCCTCTTTAAAGGTTAAAAAGAAATGCATAAGTACTGATAGCTTTTGTCTTACATTAAAAAGATGAAAAACACTTTAAAGGTTTAAAAGAGATGTACACCAAAATAATTCCAAATTGGTTGGTGGAAAAGATAGTAAATTTGGTGGAATTTGGGAGTGATTTATTAAACATTATTTTGGTACAAATATTATTTTTTATCATGATAAATTTACTTGTTTGTCTTTAAATAAATGGTAGATGATTTATTAGATGAAAGGTTAATTTTGTCCATACATTAATTTCTAAGAGACAACTCACATTTTTATAGTAAATAAGATAAATTTACTTGTTTTTTCCTTAAATAAATGGTGGATGATTTATTAGATAAAAGGCTAATTTTGTTCATATATTAATTTTTAAGAGACAACTCACACTTTTATAGTAAAGAAGATAGATAGATAGAGATATCATTTACCTATTTAACCTTACTCAATGGTGAGTGGCTTATTAAATTTAGGGTTATTTTTGTAATTATTCATGTAATTGATTAGTCCATAACAAATTTTCTTATTTGACCTTATTCAATTGTGAGTGATTTATTAAATTTAGGGTTATTTTTTTACAAACATTATTATTTATTATGATAAATTTACTTGGTTGTCCTTTAAAAAATGGTGGATGATATATTAGATGAAAAATTAATTTTGTCTATACATTAATTTCTAAGAGACAACTTACAATTTTATAGTAGAAATATATAATAGATAGAGATAGAATTTACTAATTTGACATTATCATTTATTATGAGAATTTTTTTGTTATTATTCATGGAATTGATTAGCAAATAATAAATTATTTATTTGACCTTATTCAATGGGGAATGATTTATTAAACATTATTTTTGTACAAATATTATTTTTTATCATGATAAATTTACTTGTTTGTCCTTAAATAAATGGTGGATGGTTTATTAGATGAAATGTTAATTTTTTCCAAACATTAATTTCTAAGAGACAACTCACATTTTTATAGTAAAGAAGATAAATTTACTTGTTTATCCTTAAATAAATGGTGGATGATTTATTATATGAAAGGTTAAGTTTGTCCATACATTAATTTCTAAGAGACAACTCACACTTTTATAGTAAAGAAGATAGATAGATCGAGATAACATTTACCTATTTGACCTTATTCAATTGTGAATGATTTTTTTAAATTTAGGGTTATTTTCTGTAATTATTCATGTAATTAATTAGCCCATAACAAATTTAGTTATTGACCTTATTCAATGGCGAGTGATTTATTAAATTTAGGGTTATTTTTTTACAAACATTATCATTTATTATGATAAATTTACTTGTTTATCCTGAAATAAATGATGGATGATTTATTAGATAAAATGTTAATTTTGTCTATTTATTAATTCTAAGAGACAACTCACAATTTTATAGTAGAAATAGATAGATAGATAGATAGAGATAGGATTTACTAATTTGACATTATCATTTATTATGATAATTTGTTTGTTATTATTCATGGAATTGATTAGAAAATAATAAATTTTTTATTTTACCTTATTCAATGGGGAGTGATTTATTAAACATTATTTTTGTACAAATATTATTTTTTATCATGATAAATTAACTTTGTTTGTCCTGAAATAAATGGTGGATAGTTTATTAGATGAAAAATTAATTTTTTCATACATTAATTTCAAAGAGAGAACTTACAATTTTATAGTAGAAATATATAATAGATAAAGATAGAGTTTACTAATTTGACATTATCATTTATTATGATAAATTTTTTTGTTATTATTCATGGAATTGATTAGCAAATAATAAAATTTTTATTTGACTTTATTCAATGGGGAGTAATTTATTAAAAATTATTTTTGTATAAATATTACTTTTTTATGATGATAAATTTACTTGTTTGTCTTTAAATAAAAAGGTGGATCGTTTATTTGATGAATGGTTAATTTTTTCCAAACATTAATTTCTAAAAGTCAACTCACGTAATTTTTTCAAACATTAATTTCTAAGAGAGAACTCACGTTTTTATATTAAAGAAGATAAATTTACTTGTTTGTTCTTAAATAAACGGTGGATGATTTATTAGATGAAAAGTTAATTTTGTCCATACATTAATTTCTAAAAGACAACTCACAATTTTATAGTAGAAATAGATAGATAGATAGAGATAGAATTTACTAATTTGACATTATCATTTATTATGATAATTTTTTTGTTATTATTCATAAAATTGATTAGCAAATAATAAATTATTTATTTGACCTTATTCAATGGGGGATGATTTATTAAATATTATTTTTGTACAAATATTAATTTTTATTATGATGAATTTACTTGTTTGTCCTTAAATAAATGGTGGATGATTTATTAGATGAAACATTAATTTTGTCCAAAAGACAACTCACGTTTTTATAGTAAAGAAGATAAATTTACTTGTTTTTCCTTAAATAAATGGTGGATGATTTATTAGATGAAAGGTTAATTTTGTCTATACATTAATTTCTAAGAGACAACTCACACTTTTATAGTAAAGAAGATAGATAGAGATATTATTTACTTATTTGACCTTATTCAATGGTGAATGATTTATTAAATTTAGGGTTATTTTTAAATTATTCATGTAATTGATTAGCTCATAACAAAAATACTTATTTGACCTTATTCAATGGTGAGTGATTTATTAAATTTAAGGTTATTGTTTTTACATACATTATCATTTATTATGATAAATTTACTTGTTTGTCCTTAAATAAATGGTGGATGATTTATTAGATAAAAGGTTAATTTTATCCATATATTAATTTCTAAGAGACAACTCACAATTTTATAGTAGAAATAGATAGATAGATAGAGATAGAATTTACTAATTTGACATTATCAATTATTATGATAATTTTTTTGTTATTATTCATAGAATTGATTAGAAAATAATAAATTATTTATTTGTCCTTATACAACGGGGAGTGATTTATTAAACATTATATTTGTACAAATATTATTTTTTATCATGATAAATTTACTTGTTTGTCCTTAAATAAATGATAGATGATTTATTAGATGAAATGTTAATTTTGTAATACATTAATTTTTAAGAGACGCCTCACACTTTACAGTAAAGAAGATTTTTGTCCACTCTTCTCTCTATCGTTAATGTGAGAAATTTTTGTTTCGTATGGTTTTTCCCCCTTTCCCCTCCGTCGGAATTAGAAGCTCCCCGTCCACAGAAATTTTTGTTTGGTAAGGTTCTTTTGCTTCACCCTGTTTCAATCATGGTCCTTTTTCTCCCCGTTCTTCGTCTCTTTCGTCTTCGAAGTTCTTCCCCTTTCCCCTCTGTCAGAATTCGAAGCTCGCCGTACAAAAACTGTAAGTATTTGTATCTTCGTCTATTCTACAAGTTATTGCTTCAACCTGTTTCCCCCTTCCTGTTTTGAAGCAATTGTGTCTTCCTCTACAGAAAACATCCTGTTTTCAATCACAGTGCTTTTTAGTCTTGGAAGTTCCCCGTTCTTTGTCTCATTCGTCTCTGAAGTTCCGCATTGCAAGGTATGCTATTTTTAAGCCTTTTTTTTATCTTTGTTTGAGTGTGTTCATGTGAAAAGTTGGAATGGGTCTGAATGCATTTTGGTATTGAGGTTGTACCCAGTTTAGTTTAGTTCCAAGGGTCCTAATTATAGAAGTTGAGGTAGTTGGGTAAAGCAAATCATTGCAGCATCATCCGAAAGTAGGGTACCATCTGTGAATTTTAAACATAGACTATACATTACTTACCAAGTCATCATGATTCATAGTTAAACCTCAATCTAGATTACTAATTAGTAATCAAGAAGAACAAAGACTGAAAGGTTGAATCATTGACGAGATGTAATACATCTTTGCAAAATTAATTTAACCAACTTTGAAACAACTTTATTAACCAGGTTGCTTTTCCGGACACTCTTATAATCCTATACAGAAAAATTCTAAAGTATTTTCTACTCAGCTTACACACTCACTGTTCTGCCTCACATATTTCTTCTCTTTTACGCTAAGTCATTGAAGAACAAAATTGCAGCCAAGGAAGTAATACCTCATCTTCCATTCCCTCAAAAGCACAATGGGATTGATTGTCCTTTTCAGTAGAAAAGGGTAGGCAAACACCATATTTTCAAATGAGAAAAATTTACCCCATAGTCTAGCTCTCCAACTATCTCAGGAAGTTCTCCTCCATACTGTCCAGCCTGTTGATAGAAATAGAAACATAGAATAGGCTTTTCACAAAGGAAAGCTACTCAACGGAAGCTCATTAGAGACACTAATTTCCAGCTTTATAATCAGTCCCTCATAGATTCTCTCCGTTCTGAACTCTTAGGTGATTTTGGGGTATGATTCTATATCAATAACTCCTATATCCACCACTTCCAGCTTTATAATCAGTCCCTAATCGATTCTCTTCGTTCTGAACTCTCCGGTGATTTTGGGGTATGATTCTACATCAATAAGTACTCCTATAAACTAAGCCCATAGATAGGGACAAAAGTGTCCAGAATGAAAACTCCCCATAGCCGTGCATCCTATTGATGAAGGGGAAAATCACAGGCCTTTCTGATCTCATTAGTATTTTGAGTCTTTTTTTTTTTCACAAAACAGAATGGTACAACTCAACATAATCCCAAAGTTTGTCCAAATTTGTCAAAGTTAGTAAAAACTAAATGTTATCACTTTTTAGTTTAGTTTTAGCAATAGCAATTTAAAATAAAGACTGAAAAAGAAATAAAAACTGAAAGTGTCTTATGAATGAAAAAAAATGAAAACTGCTCATTTGACTTATTGTTAGTTTTTGAAAATAACTTGGATTTTCATAGTAAAATTTTTTCACCTTGAGGCTCTAAACTGAAATTAGTAAAAACTAAATGTTATCACTTTTTATTTTAGTTTTAGCAGTAGCAATTAGAAAAAAATTGGTGAGAATCTGAAAATTGGGCTTTCTTCAAATTTATTTTCAAAGTTCTTTAAATACCCAAAAAGAAATAAAGATTGAAAAAGTGTATTTGCGAGAACCCAAACCCATCACTTGTATGGCATCGTTATAACATGCTCATTATGTGCCTTAACATGTTAACTAGTTCATATTGTTGAAATCATGCTTGCATTAGGTTGACTACGGTCATAGTCGCTTGTATGCCTTCCTTACTTTGCATCCCTTGTTGAACTTACTTCAACCAATGCCTTGATAGAGATCAATCCCGTAACTCAAGGGACGACAGGCTGGACAACAACAATCAAGGAAGCTAATATTGGAAAATGATATAATCAAATCAATCAGTGTATATCCCCATTATAGATTAGTAAATATTCTGTGTGTAAACAGACTTATATATGTGTACATATTCCAATGAATTAAACTGTGTGAGTAAAATATAGCTTCACAGAATCTTCTTCTTCTCTCTATTCTGTTCTATATGGTATCAGAGCACCGATCCAAGTGACTCTCTTCTCCTTCCAACCTTCTGCGATTCTTGGCTTCATCCATTTTACCATGTCAACCTCTGAAAACCAAACCGTAATACCCAATGTCCTGGAACCCACCAAACCTCTAATCATGATATCCTTTCACAATTCCATTAAACTCACCACCACCAATTTCCTCTCCTGGCAACTCCAGATCAAAGCCATTCTCATTGGTTATGATCTACTAAAATTCGTTGATGGGTCTCACCCTAAACCATCCGAAACAATCACCAAAAACAACCTTCCTGTTCCAAATCCCGAATACAACACCTGGGTTCGTCAAGACAAACTTGTATTCGGAGCCCTTCTTGGCACCCTTTCACCTACGATCGTCCTCTCGTCACCCAATCGAAACCTCGTCACGAACTTTGGACGCGGTCCTGCCAACACCTATGCCGGCCCTCTCGAGGCCATATCAAACAAATCAAGGACCATCTCAAACAGATCACCAAAGGTGCCCAATCCATTTCTGAATATATGCAATCCATCAAAACCCGTGCGGATGAACTTGCTGTTCTAGGAAAGCCTTTGGACAACGAAGATCTCATTGAAACTACCCTCAACGGCCTTAGTGATGATTATCAGTCAATCATCGATACCGTCAATGGTCGGGACACCACCATTTCATTTGACGAACTGCATGAAAAATTAATCAACAAAGAGTTAGCCCTTAGTCACAAGTCCAACCCATCCCCATCCCCTTTCCCAGCCACCGCTAACCCAACCAATACCCGTCACACCAATCGCACCAATGGCTCCAACACCAGTCGTACCTCCTCCTTCAAACCTACCCATGGTGATAACTCCAACATCCACCCACTCGCCCCCTCGCCCATTCCTTGGCCGTTGCCAATGGTGTAACACCAAAGGCCATGTTCTCGCTCATTGTCCAACCTTCACCCACTCTCACCCTCACCTCAAACCACCTTCTCATTCTCAGCCTCCTTGGCAATCCCGTCCCCCCAACCCATGGCACCCTCGTCCTACCAACCCTTGGCAACCCAATCCGTCCCAACCTAGGGCCCATGTAGCCACTGGACCTGATTCCTCCTCAAACTGGCTACTAGATAGCGGGGCATCCCACCATGTTACGGCTGACCATCAGAACTTATCCTACCACACTCCTTATGAGGGTTCCGATGACGTTGTTATTGGTAACGGCACGGGTCTCTCAATATCTCACACTGGCTCTCTATCTCTCCCGACTCCCTCTCACTCTTTTTATTTGTCCAATGTTTTATGTGTTCCTACCATGCAAAAGAATTTAATTTCCATTTCACAATTTTGTCGTACAAATAATGTCTCCATTGAATTCTTATCATCTTCATTTTTGTGAAGGATCTATGCACTGGGCAATTCTTTCCGAGGTCCAACTAAAAATGGTGTTTATGAGTGGCCGACACCATCTTCCTCCACAAGTCCTCCGCTCCTTGCCTTTTCAAGCATCAAAACCGACTCATCAGCGTGGCATCACCGCCTTGGGCATCCTTCTGCCGCTATTTTTAAACATATCGTGTCTGTAACGCCCCATAATTTTACATGTGCATTCTATGCTTGTTTTTATACGTTCTTGGTTGATTGTGAGCTTGTTTACTTGATATATAAACGTCTTAGAATCATTCATAGATCATTCTAGAAGTCCTTAACATGTTTAGAATCATATAAACTTGTTTGTAGAATCGCCGGTTTGATCGCGTTGAATTTAGCCTTAGCGATTCCTCTCATTGCTCGTATTTGCTTCTATTTCGACGTACGAAGTGTTCGTTGAGTTCTTAGCTTTATATTCAAGTCTTAATCAAGTTGAAACAAACCTTTTTCATGCCCAAGACATCCTAGTTTGATTGGCGTTTGATTGTAGTTTAATCCGTTGTTCATTTGTCGCGTGGTTCGCGCCTTGTCCTAGCTTGTTCCGGGGTTGTTCGGTGCGTTCCGACTTGTTTTGAGTAGGGTTAGACCTTAGAATGGTTGCCCAAAAGTTTGGGACCATTTAGATCAAGTTTGAATCAAGTTTTAGACATTCTGGAGCCGAGGCGGCCGCATGGGAGCTGGTGAGGCGCCCGCCTCAAATACAGGGAGCAATTGAGAAATGGACTGAACTTGGGAATGGTCCCAGAGGTTGAGGCGGCCGCATGGGCCTTGGTGAGGCGCCCGCCTCACTTGTTTTGCTGCTACGGGCTGATTTCCTCCTGTTTCGGAATTTGACGATTTGTTCACTTCCAACCCCTACTTAAACCTATCCTAAACCTCCCTAACCCTTCCTACTTAAGTCCTAACATCCCTAACTAATTTTAATGATGGATTAAGAAGGCTTGTTGATCATCCAAACCTTATCCTAAGAATCTCAAAGGGACCACAAGTGGTTGACACATGTCCCACTCAAGAATTAGACCAATATAAGCCCCAATTCAGATTTTTGACCCTCATTCTCACCCTCTCTCTTCCAAAAACGAATTTCATCTCTCTCAAGGTTCTTCCATGGCTTCTTGGAGCTAAACCCTTCATCTTCAATCATTCATTCATCCTTTGCCCAAGAGCCTTTCATTAAAGTTGAAGAGCTCATCAAGGGGAGCATTTCCATCCGAATAGTTTCTTCTATTTCCTTCTTTGGTGAATAACTAGTAAGTTACCTTCTTTAGCTTCTTCTTCTCTTAGTTCTCATTGACCCTAAGGAAGCAAAGTCTATGTTGGTTGAGGTCAATGAGGGCACATGTATGCTTTTCATGCTATATTCTTGTATGTTGAACTATGAGCTTGCTAGGAGCATGATTAGGATGATTTACTACCTATGAATGTTTATAATGCTCTTCCATCTTGTCTATTTAAGGTTTTGAGCATGTTAAAGCCATGTATGATATTTATGTTGGAAGTGTTGAATTATGAGAATGCCCTAGTTATGCCTTCTTGAAATGTTGTAAAAGTGTTATGTGTTCTATTCTAAATTTTGGGCTCTATGATGAACTTGAATCACTTTGCATTGCCTTGGTGAGTTTAATACCTTGTTGAACCTAGAATTGACCTAGGTTGGGTTATGAAGCATATAGCTTCAATTTCTCCAAATTTGGGAATTTAGAGCAAAGACTCAACGGAGTCGACTCTAGGGAATATTTGAACGTGTTGAACTCTAGTTTCAATCCCTACGAAGTTTGAACGCCGTTTGGTTTGGTTTACTCAAGTATGAGTTTGGTTTAATTGATTATAACAAGTTGTTATGAAAGGTTGGTATTTGTGCAATTTAATTGCCTTGATGTGTTTTCTGGTAGAGATTAACACCTTACTTTGTCGGACGAATTCGCTCTTGTCGGATTCGGTCCTTAATTGGTTTAAAGTCAAGTAAATATCTACTTGTGCATTGCATTGAGTCCAGCTGGCATTAAATGGTTTGTTTATCAAGTCAGGGTGGGACGATGCATCGCCTTCACGAATTATGGGATTCGTGTTTGCTATGGATCGCCGCACTGGACTTCACACACCCTCCACCGTGGGTGGGGAAGTAGCCCCTTGCCGTACGCTAAGTGCCGCATTGGCTTGCTATTGAGATCGAGTAGGTTCTCGGTATGAGTCGATGAATTCACATAACATCGATGGCACGAACTAGTAATGTATTGTATTGCTGCCGTGACTATCATATCCTACTTGTATGATTTACTTTACGCACTTATGTGAATAAGGTGCTAAGTGTTAAATGATGATGACATGCCATATTTGTGATAAATGTCATACTATAATATGAACATGCATATTTTGGTAACTTACTAAGTCTTTCGACTTACCCTATTTGTTTGCTTTGTTTTCCTTAGATCAAAGCCGAGGAGACGTCCCACGCTAGATTCGCGTATTCGCTTGGGCGTTGTGAGCGAGGTTGCTCTTTTGGACTTTAAATGATTAATCTTTTATTTTGGAAAGGACGTTGGGAAGCAAGTCATGTAGACTTAGCTTGGGTTTGTTGTTGTAGAAACTTGATTATTCGATACTTGTAATTCTTTTGGTATGCCGACTTTAAGTCGAGCTTGTTTATATGTGTATGGTTCATCACAGTTTCTTCCGCTAAAGCTTGTTTAAAGTGTTATTATTGTTGTTGTCTCCGGCATGTTGTGGCGTTGAGGTTTTATAAGCATGTGTTAATTGTAGGAGTAGTTGTTGTTCCGCCGTAACGTCGCCGATGACTTGTTTAAATTAGGTTGTTTTTCCGGCCAAGTGTAGCCGAGTTGTTAATTGTCTGAAATGTTGCGCCACATGAATTTTAAAATCCTACTTGTGCATGCTTATGTGTTTAACTTGTTTATTTGGACGGCGCGATTCGGGATCTCGCATTGGGGTCCGGCCGGCCGTCACGTTGGTATCGAGCTATAGTTAGTCGGCCAGATAGGTTCCATGGCCTAGATGGGTTGGTTATTTGTGTGATGATTCTAACGCCGAGTGAATTCTTGTAGGAGTTCGATGGATAATCCTAGGAATGGGAATGGCCGCGTGTAGAGGTAGGCCCAGAGAGGTCCTGGCCGAACCCGGTTGAGGTACCGCCAGAATCCTGGGTCCGGATATGGCGAGTTACACCGTAGGTTGTTGGCTTTTCCGGGCGGGCAGCCGTGGAGGTCAAGCCGGAGCAAGCATTCACCACCACCACCTCGACAGAGGAAGTTGCACCACCGAGACCGAGGATCGACAACACTCTCCTGAGAGATTCCTTAAATTGAAGCCTAGTGCATTTGGGAGCCAAACCCGAGGGAGGCCGAGTTGTGGATGGAAGAGATGATCAAAATCTTATCTATGTTGGAGTGTAATCGATGAGGAGAAAGTCGACTAGCGACGTTTAAGTTTAAGGAGCCGAGCATTGGTGGAATGTATTGAAGGAAAGCTGGGAGATGCAACAAGTCCCTATCACTGGGCTAATTTTCGAGAGGGAGTTTAAGGAGGAATACGCACGGATGTGGTTCGTAACCAAAGGGAGAAAGAATTTTATAATCTTGAGCAAGGTACCATGATCGTGGCGGAGTATTTCGCGAAGTTCACCGAGCTGAGCCGTTATTGCACGTATTTGATTCCTACGAGGCTCTGAGGACACATAAGTTTGTTAAGGGATTGAGGACCGAATTTAGGAAGCGTATTCTAGCACTTAAGCTCACCGACTATAGGACCGCAGCTGATAGAGCTTATGAGGTTGAGCAAGATATCGAGGAGCACCGAGTCAAGAGTAATTCTGTAACGCGCGACATGTGCTACCTAACACCAATCAGTGGAAATAATTCAGGTAGCGTAAGGGATACCAAGGAAACCGGATAGAGAGGTGGAGGCCAAGGTAGGCCACCGTGGAAGCAGTGGCAACAACACTTCTTCTACTCAAGCAAGGGTCTCGCAATGAGACTATGATTTGTCTGCTCTCGTAAGTCGGGGCACACAACCGATAGATGCCTGGGGAAGACCTGGGAAGTGTTTCGCTTGTGGAGACGGACTCATATGAGGAAGGATTGTCCCAAATATAAGGCCAATCACCGTGGCGCCGGCAATTGGGCTAAGAGAGATATGGATGGTAAACCGGGTTCGTGGTCGTGTTTGCGCTTGACCAAGCGAGGTTCAGTGGGGTCTACCGATAGGAGGTACTCTTTCTATATTTGATCATAAGGCTCGAATTCTCATAGATCCGTGGTCTTCACATTCTTATGTTGCTTCGCACTTTGTTGAGAATCTTTGCGTATTGCCTCAATCTTTGCCATACTTGCTTGAAGTGTCTACCCGCTCGGGGAGTATATGCTCGCCTCAAGTGTTTAGATCTTGTGATGTGTTGGTGGGTGACCACACTTTGCATGCGGACTTGGTAGTTTTACCCATACGTGATTTTGATGTGATTCTTGGCATGGACTGGTTATGTGCTTATCATGCTATAGTTGACTGCCATAGGAAGAGGGTTACTTTTTATATGCCGGGTGTGCCTGAATTTACTTTTGTGGGTGATCAAGCGTCGAGTGACTTGCATTTCATTTCTGCGCTAAGGGCTAGAAAATTGTTGTCTCAAGGGTGTACGGGTTATCTTGCCTGCGTCGTTGATAAGAAGAGGTCTTCGCCGAATTTAGAGGAGGTTCCGTAGTATGTGAGTTTCCCCGATGTGTTTTCTACCGATCATGCTATGCCGCCCGATAGAGAACTAGAGTTTTGTATTGAGCTTATTCCGGGGACTTCACCGATTTCTAAGGCACCATATAGGATGGCACCCGCGGAGCTTAGGGAGTTGAAAACCCAGTTGCAAGAACTTTTAGAGATTGGTTTTGTTAAACCAAGTGTGTCGCCTTGGGGCGCACCGGTCTTATTTGTGAGGAAGAAAGATGGGAGTTTGCGGTTGTGTATAGACTACCGAGAATTGAATAAGGTGACTATTAAGAATAAGTATCCTCTACCCCACATTGATGATCTTTTTGACCAATTGCAAGGGTCTATTGTTTATTCTAAGCTTGATTTGAGATGGGGTTACTATCAATTGAAGGTTAGAGAGGAAGACATTCCGAAGACAGCTTTTCGCACTAGATATGGGCACTTTGAATTTGTGGTGATGCCGTTTGGGTTGACGAATGCGCCAGCGGTGTTTATGGACTTGATGAACCGTGTCTTTCATAGTTATCTTGATTGTTTCGTGGTAGTCTTCATTGATGATATTTTAGTGTATTCGAAATCTCGGGAGGAGCATGAGAAACACTTGAGGATTGTCTTGTCTATTCTTCGGGAGAAACAGCTTTATGCGAAGTTTAGTAAGTGTGCCTTTTGGCTTGAGGAAGTGTCCTTCTTGGGGCATATCATTTCTAGCGCCGGAGTAGCCGTTGATCCTTCTAAGGTTGAAGCGGTGACGAATTGGAAGAGGCCTAGTTCGGTTACCGAGGTTCGGAGTTTCTTGGGTCTAGCGGGTTATTACCGGAGATTTATCGAGGGTTTTTCTAGGATTGTGACTCCTATGACGAGGTTGACACAGAAGAATGTGCCGTTTGTTTGGAGCGAGAAATGTGAGTCTAGTTTCCAAGAGCTTAAGAAGCGGTTGACATCGGCACCTATTTTGGCTTTGCCTAGTGGAGGAGATAATTTTGTGATTTATAGTGATGCTTCTAAGGAAGGTTTGTGAGAACCCAAACCCTACTTGTGTAACATGCCTTCTATACTTGATTAATATGTTCATTATGTGCCTTAACATGTTTTAGAGTCCATATTGTTCATACCATGCTCGCATTAGGTCAACCATGATCGTAGTTGCTTGTATGCCTTCTATACGCTGCATGCTTTGTTATAACTGCTTCGTGTATCACCTTAGTATTTAACTAAGTCCTGCTATATCCTTAGTACCTTTAAAACATGCTTATCGATGCCTTAACATGTTAGAGACTTCATTTTGTTCATGTCATGCTTGCATTAGAGTTGTTACGTTCATAGCCGCTTGAATGTCTTCTATGTGTTGCATACCTTGCCGTTTGTGCCTTGAGTGTTCACCTTAGCATGTTAGAACTTAACCAAGTCTTGTTGGAGTGCTATTACCTTGCATAAATGACTTATAACACTCATCTTGATCATAGTGAGCTTGTTTGGAAGTTTATAAACTTTCTTGCTTTGTTTTGGCCTTAGCGATTTCCTTGTTGCTCGTATTCTTTGTGTTTTCAACTTGTGAGAAGTTCATTTGAGTTCTAGACCAAGTGTACTAGTATTTATCATTCTTGCAATCATTGTTCATAGACTTGTTGCATTTGGTTATTAGATGACCAAGTTATTCCTTCACAGACCAGTCATGTTTTTGGGCAAACTTCGGGAAAATTCTGGTACTAATCCACTGAATACAATTTTCTAAAAATTTAGTATGTTTTACCTACATATGTTAGGTTACTCTCTGTAAAATTTGGTAATTTTCCAAGGTGTCTAAGTACCTCAATTAGGTCTTGACTTACGGCTGTGCCAGAATTCAGTTTTCAGGAAAACAGCTTCTGTACTTGATTTTGTAGTAACCTTATCTTGATGAATATAAGTCCAAATGGAGTAATTTAAAATCCTAAAATATAGTTTAATGAGTCTAGTTTCAGAAAAATCAATAATCACCTCATTTGGAGTTGTGAGCGATTTATGGTCGATTTTAAAAGATTGACTGTCCAGTAACTTATCAAAGAATGGTCATGAACTTAGCCCCAGCATCTGAGGCGCCCGCCTGGGCTTTGGTGAGGCGCCCGCCTCAACTTCAGAGGCCATCTACGGGATTTTTACTTCCTGTTCTGGTATGTACGACTTTTGCCACTTAAAACCCCATCCTAATTGACCCTAAACCATCCTATTAGACCCTAATTGAGTGGGATTAAGCCTAACCACAAGCAACCTCCTTTTGACATGTGGATTTGTCCACCCTCCTCCTCTTGACATGTGGATTTCCACCCAAATCATGCAAGGTATAAAAGCCTCCATTGTTGATCAAACACTTAAACCTTCATTCTCAGATTTTCTTCCTCTCTTTCTTCTCCAAGCTTGTGTGTGTAGAGAAAGGTGAGACTAGTGTGTGTTTCCTCCATGGATTGAGCTCCCGACCTCCGTTTGCCAAACCGAGACCACCGAAGTGAAGCTACCGACGAGGAGCACGATTCCATCCGATTAGTTTGTGTCCTTTCCATCTCTTTCTTGGGTGTAAGGTAAGCTATCGATTCCCCTTAGGATGTATGATAGAAATGCCATGTACCCCTCTTCTTGTAATTCCCATGCTCCTACCATGCCCATGCCATGATTTTTGATGACTTGGTCTTTTGAGATTTTTGATTAATATGATCACCTTGTTAATTTAGTCCTATGCCTAGAATTGAATGTGTTCTATGCCTCCTTAGGAACAACTATTGTTCTTGGACTAATGGATTTTGACAACTCTTAGAGATTTTGATTTCTAGGGTTCATATGCTATAAATTGTTCATCCTATTGAATTGGGTCCTATGCTTAGAATTGAATGTGTTCTATGCCCTCTTAGGAACAACTATTGTCCTTGGACTAATAGATTTTGACAACTTTGGAGACTATGATTTCTAGGTTCCATATGCCATGAATTGTTCATCTTATTGAATTGGGTCCTATACTTAGAATTAATTGTGTTCTATGCCCTCCTACTTAATAAATAATGTTCTTGGACCATTGCATTTTATCAACCTTTGAAATAATAATTCTAAGGTCCCTTGAAATTGAATTGTTGACAATTCTTGCCTATGGTTGTTAAATGGATTAATGACCTAGCCGATCATATACGAGAACTTAGAAAAGGGTTTAAGATGCATATAGCATATAAACTCTATTGGATGAATTGTTAGAGACGACTCAACGGAGTCAAGTTTAGCGAGCTATTGAACAATACCGGCTCACCGATCAATCCCTACGACGCTCTAAACACGCTTCCCTAAGAATAATAATTCTAGACTCTTGAACTTGGATTGATTACCTTGCTTGATCTTGAATGTCATATTATAGAATGCCTAATTGACATGTGAGTTCGCTCTTGTCTAACTCAATCCTACTTGGTTATTGATGAGAATATTTACTTGTCATGAACGAGATCGCTCTTTCCACCTCGCTCACTACTTGATATTTTGTTAAGTAAACATTACTTGGCATTGCATGAGTCCACCGGCATCCCGCCCTTGTTCACACGCCCATCGGGCCACAAGTGGGAAGTAGCTCCCTTGTTGTAATCAATACGAGCACCATTGGTGTCTATCCCTGCATTCCTCGAAGGTCGATGTACTTACACGCATCTGACACATGCACGCTCAAGATAACGCTTGTATGCAGGAACTACGAAGCGGCCCGGCTCTCCATATATCCTTATCCTATGTGATCTAATTATGCGCACCTATGTGAAACAATGTGCATCTTGGATATATGACCTCTATGCTTATGTGACTATAACTTGCCTTGTATGTTGCATATGCCATGACATGCATGATTGATAGCTTACAAGTCTTTATGACTTACCCTTTCCCCTTTATCGCTTTTAGATCCTAGCAAGACAGTCCAGCTGTTGAGAATTGTTGTTCGTGCTTTGTCCCCTTTTGTTCCGCTGCTATTTGAAGAGGTGGTTTAGATGTCCTCTCTTCCTCTTGTTTTATATTTAGTAAGGACGATGTGGGTTAAAGAAGTCAATTAGACTATGCTTGGGTATTTGTATAGAACTTGATCTTGTAACTCTTGTTAGCTACCGTAGTTATATCACTTGTAGTAATTGTATTCCTTTGTTGCCGGATTGTGTGCTTCGAGCTTGGTTATCTTGTTAATAGTTCACTACGTATAAGTCTTCCGCCGCATGCTATTAGCTCTTATTTAATTCTTGTCCATAAACCTGGTTGGGTTCCTATGATGTAGTGTCGCCGATGACTTGGTTTTATTGTTTAACTGCTCTATCGTTTTAAAAGTTTTAAAAATACCGGCCTTTGGTGCCGAGGCGCTGCATGCCTCTAATGTTAAGGCCACGTTTCTTAAAATGAGTCCTCTGCATGTTAATTGTCTACTTGTTTCCTCCTTATTTAAGGGGCCCGACCTCATGGCCCCACTCTGGCTCGGCCGGTCGCCACAGCTTGGTATCGAGCTTGTTTATGTTAGCTATCGCCAGATAGGTTCCATGGCCAAGTTAGTTCTTGTGTGAATCATGACGCTGAGTGTTCTCTTTCGTGCCTTATCGCGCATTCTTCATTAATGAATGACTTAGAATCCTAAGTTCATTGTAATCTAGATTCTGAGAGTAAATGTTCTGCAAGGTCATGAATACTACCTTTCTCCCATTTTACTTTCAAGGCACGCTACACCAAGAGTAGGTGTTACGCTACTATAGATCCATTGTTTCCTTGCTCCGCTACTTGAAATCATAGAAATCTTTGCCTGGCCCCAAGAGTGATCGCCGTGGAATTCACTACAACCAAGATTCATTGTACGCTGCTTTTAAGAGCGGAATGGCTTAGCCTCCCGTAGTACTTATTGATATTTCATAATTGATATATGAATACTTGTACCCATCAGAAGTTCTTGATCATGTGTTCATGTCTTTGCTTTTGAGGAAACTTGAGTACTTGCTTCCCGATATTAATTTTAGTTATGGAGATTATCCCAAATAATGAAATATTTTCATTCATGGTCTGTTAAAATTTGTGATAAGCCAAGAGTTAATCACGTGCCACATGCTCGAAATTGTTATCAACCTATACGTGTTTTCATGTGAAAGGATTAGTAGTGTATTCGTAAACATATTCTACCTAATGATTTTGAAATTTCGTTTGCCTTTATTGTTAACCTAATATATTAGAAAAGTATTAGCTTTGGGTATTGTGTTGTACTTACCATTCACTAGCTTGATTGTCGAATCGTATAACGGGTTGACTTATAATGATTAAGAATATACTAGTAAGTAATCTTATGCTATACTTTAATATCCGTGATTTTGTTCATGCTTAACATCTGATGTTCCATGCCTACCATTGATAAGTGGTTAATTGTGTGATTAATAACATACTTGAATTTTCTTGAACTTGGATATCGAAAACTACTTAGTAGATTCCTTGAAATGGGCTAAATAATATTAGACCGTTTTACCTTGTATGAATGTGTATATGTATGATAATAACGTGATTATTCCATACTTGTTATACTTGCATAGTAGAGTTAAAATACTATGTTACATGGCGTTTGTATTCTATATATGTGTATACTTGCTTACTTGAGACCAAAATGGAATATAACAAGAAATGGTGCTTTGTTATACTTGTACAAATATGTGCATTTTGTATATGAAATTTTTATAAGTGTAATTATGAGATTTCCATAATAAGATAGTTACATCCGACATGCCCGGTATACCTAGTTCGTGTTTATTAGTGATCATGTCATGAATAATATACATGTTATTTCTACTTTGTCGGCTAGAAAACTTTTAACACAAGGTTGTACTTGTTATCTCACTTGTGTACTTGAGACTATCATGCCTACTTCTATATTATAAGAA
>JABEVN020000276.1:0-37407 GCA_013146195.2 Codonopsis lanceolata | reverse complement strand
TTAGAGTTATAGTTTATGGTTTAGCGATTAGGGTTAGTGTATAATGTTAAAGGTTTTAGGGTTAAGGTTTAAGGTTAGAAACTTCGAGGTTAGGGTTTAAGGTTTCGAATTAGGTTTGGGATAAAGGTTAGGGTTTAAGTGAGACAATTGTTTTTGGTTTAAGGTTTTTGGTTAGGCTTAGGGATTGGGGATAGGGCTAGAGTTAGCGTTTAAGGCTTTGGGATTAAGGTTCAGGTTTAAGGTATAAGGTTTAAGGTTAGGGAATAAGAGTTAGGGTTAGGGTTTAGGGTTTAGGGTTTAAGATTTAAGGTTTTAGAGATTAGGTTTAAGGGTTTAGGGTTTAGGGTTTAGGGTGTAACCATTGTGATGACTTCGTTTTAATCCCAAAAAATGTTGTTTAAGCAGCATTACACGGGCTTTGGAAGTTTTTGTGTTTTCATTCATTTTATTTATTTTTCCTCTTAGGGTTACGTTTGGTTAGGGCATATAAAGGGTTAGGGTTTAAGATTTAAGGTTTCAGTTACCTTAAGCCTAAACTCTAACCTTAAACATTAAACCTAATCCCTAAACTTAAACAAACCTTAACTCTAACCATAATCCCTAAGCCAAGCGTTAAACCATAAGACCTAAAACCCTAAACCCTAAACCCTAAATACTAAAACCATAAACCAAACCAAACCCTAAGCCAAACCAAACCCCAAACCTTAAACCCTTGCCCTTTAAAGTAAACCTAAACCCCAAACCAAAACCACTAAACCTAAAACCCTAAACCTAATCCCTAAGCCAAAGCTTAAACCCTAAAACCTTAAACCTTAAACCTTAAACCCTAACTCTAAGCCTATCTCCATGCCCTAAGCCTAACTATAAACCTTAAACCAAAAACAATTCTATCACCTAAACCCTAACCCTTATCCCTAAACCTAATTCGAAACCTTAAACCCTAACCTTGAGTCTCTAACCTTAAACCTTAACCCTAAAACCTTAAACATTATGCACAATCCCTAATCACTAAACCTTAAACCCTAACTCTAATGCTAACCCTAATCCCTAAGCCTAACCTTAAACCTTAACTTAGAAAATGGTCTTATCCTCCCTAATCCCTAAGCCTGACCTTAATCCCTATGAACGAGAAACAAAAAAAAATATTTTTGAAGGGAAAAAACATGAAATGAACATTATAATCACCATAAGGATGAAGCATCAACTATTTTGAATCCAAAAAAAATATTAAAAAAATAAAAATAAATAAACAAATTGTTTGTTCATAAAACTGGTACCAGTTTTATGAACAAAATATTTTTTTTTTTATATTTCTTTATATTTTTTTGGATTTCAAAGTTGATACTTCCTCCGTATGGAGATTATCGTGTTCATTTCATGTTTCTTCCATTCATAAATAATTTTTTTTGTTTCTCGTTCATAGGGATTAAGGTTAGGCTTAGCGATTAGGGTTAGCATTAGAGTTATGGTTTATGGTTTAGCGATTAGGGTTAGTGTATAATGTTTAAGGTTTTAGGGTTAAGGTTTAAGGTTAGAAACTCGAGGTTAGGGTTTAAGGTTTCGAATTAGGTTTAGGGATAAGGTTAGGGTTTAAGTGAGACAATTGTTTTTGGTTTAAGGTTTTTGGTTAGGCTTAGGGATTGGGGATAGGGCTAGAGTTAGCGTTTAAGGCTTTGGGATTAAGGTTCAGGTTTAAGGTATAAGGTTTAAGGTTAGGGAATAAGAGTTAGGGTTAGGGTTTAGGGTTTAGGGTTTAAGATTTAAGGTTTTAGAGATTAGGTTTAAGGGTTTAGGGTTTAGGGTTTAGGGTGTAACCCGTGATGACTTCGTTTTAATCCCAAAAAATGTTGTTTAAGCACTGTTACGGGCTTTGGAAGTTTTTTGTGTTTTTCATTCATTTTTATTTATTTTTTCCTTTTAGGGTTCTGTTTGGTTAGGGCATATAAAGGGTTAGGGTTTAAGATTTAAGGTTTCCGTTACCTTAAGCCTAAACTCTAACCTTAAACATTAAACCTAATCCTAAACCTTAAACCTTAAACTCTAACCATAATCCCTAAGCCAAGCGTTAAACCATAAGACCTAAAACCTAAACCTAAACCTAAATACTAAAACCATAAACCTTAAACCTAAACCTAAGCCAAACCTTAAACCTTAAACCTTAAACCTTAAAACCTTAAACCCTTTAAACCCTACCCCAAACCTAAAACCTAAACCTAAACCTAAACCTAATCCCTAAGCCAAAGCTTAAACCCTAAAACCTTAAACCTTAAACCTTAAACTCTAACTCTAAGCCTATCTCCATGCCTAAGCCTAACTATAAACCTTAAACCAAAAACAATTCTATCACTAAACCTAACCCTTATCCTAAACCTAATTGAAACCTTAAACCCTAACCTTGAGTCTCTAACCTTAAACCTTAACCCTAAAACCTTAAACATTATGCACAATCCTAATCACTAAACCTTAAACCCTAACTCTAATGCTAACCCTAATCCCTAAGCCTAACCTTAAACCTTAACTTAGAAAATGGTCTTATCCTCCTAATCCCTAAGCGACCTTAATCCGAGAAACAAAAAAATATGAAGCGAGAAAAAACAAAAAAAATATTTTTGAAGGAAAAAAATGATGACATTATGAACATTATAATCACCATAAGGATGAAGCATCAACTATTTTGAATCCAAAAAAATATTAAAAAATAAAAATAAATAAACAAATTGTTTGTTCATAAAAGCGGTACCGGTTTATGAACAAAATATTTTTATTTTTTATATTTTTTTTTTTTTTGGATTCAAAATAGTTGATACTCCGTATGGAGATTATCGTGTTCATTTCATGTTTCTTCCATTCATAAATAATTTTTTTGTTTCTCGTTCATAGGGATTAAGGTTAGGCTTAGCGATTAGGGTTAGCATTAGAGTTATGGTTTATGGTTTAGCGATTAGGGTTAGTGTATAATGTTTAGGTTTTAGGGTTTAAGGTTTAAGGTTAGAAACTTCGAGGTTAGGGTTTAAGGTTTGAATTAGGTTTAGGGATAAGGTTAGGGTTTAAGTGAGACAATTGTTTTTGGTTTAAGTTTTTGGTTAGGCTTAGGGATTGGGGATAGGGCTAGAGTTAGCGTTTAAGGCTTTGGGATTAAGGTTCGGGTTTAAGGTATAAGGTTTAAGGTTAGTTTAAGGAATAAGAGTAGGGAATAGGGTTAGGGTTTAGGGTTTAGGGTTTAAGATTTAAGGTTTTAGAGATTAGGTTTAAGGGTTTAGGGTTTAGGGTTTAGTAACCGTGATGACTTCGTTTTAATCCCAAAAATGTTGTTTAAGCAACAGCATTACGGGCTTTGGAAGTTTTTGTGTTTTTTCATTCATTTTTATTTATTTTTTTTCCTTTTAGGGTTCTGTTTGGTTAGGGCATATAAAGGGTTAGGGTTTAAGATTTAAGGTTTCCGTTACCTTAAGCCTAAACTCTAACCTTAAACATTAAACCTAATCCCTAAACCTTAAACCTTAAACTCTAACCATAATCCCTAAGCCAAGCGTTAAACCATAAGACCTAAAACCTAAACCCTAAACCTAAATACTAAAACCATAAACCTTAAACCTAAACCTAAGCCAAACCTTAAACCCTTAAACCTTAAACCTTAAAACCTTAAACCCTTTAGTAAACCTAAACCCCAAACCTAAAACCTAAACCTAATCCCTAAGCCAAAGCTTAAACCCTAAAACCTTAAACCTTAAACCTTAAACCTAACTCTAAGCCTATCTCCATGCCTAAGCCTAACTATAAACCTTAAACCAAAAACAATTCTATCACTAAACCTAACCCTTATCCCTAAACCTAATTCGAAACCTTAAACCCTAACCTTGAGTCTCTAACCTTAAACCTTAACCCTAAAACCTTAAACATTATGCACAATCCTAATCACTAAACCTTAAACCTAACTCTAATGCTAACCTAATCCCTAAGCCTAACCTTAAACCTTAACTTAGAAAATGGTCTTATCCTCCTAATCCCTAAGCGACCTTAATCCCTATGAACGAGAAACAAAAAAAAAATTTTGAAGGGAAAAAACATGAAATGAACATTATAATCACCATAAGGATGAAGCATCAACTATTTTGAATCCAAAAAAAATATTAAAAAAATAAAAATAAATAAACAAATTGTTTGTTCATAAAACTGGTACCAGTTTTATGAACAAAATATTTTTTTTTTTTATATTTTCTTTATATTTTTTTTGGATTCAAAATAGTTGATACTTCCTCCGTATGGAGATTATCGTGTTCATTTCATGTTTCTTCCATTCATAAATAATTTTTTGTTTCTCGTTCATAAGGGATTAAGGTTAGGCTTAGCGATTAGGTTAGCATAGAGTTATGGTTTATGGTTTAGCGATTAGGGTTAGTGTATAATGTTTAAGGTTTTAGGGTTAAGGTTTAAGGTTAGAAACTTCGAGGTTAGGGTTTAAGGTTTGAATTAGGTTTAGGGATAAGGTTAGGGTTTAAGTGAGACAATTGTTTTTGGTTTAAGGTTTTGGTTAGGCTTAGGGATTGGGGATAGGGCTAGAGTTAGCGTTTAAGGCTTTGGGATTAAGGTTCAGGTTTAAGGTATAAGGTTTAAGGTTAGGGAATAAGAGTTAGGGTTAGGGTTTAGGGTTTAGGGTTTAAGATTTAAGGTTTTAGAGATTAGGTTTAAGGGTTTAGGGTTTAGGGTTTAGGGTGTAACCCGTGATGACTTCGTTTTAATCCCAAAAAATGTTGTTTAAGCACTGTTACGGGCTTTGGAAGTTTTTTGTGTTTTTCATTCATTTTTATTTATTTTTTCCTTTTAGGGTTCTGTTTGGTTAGGGCATATAAAGGGTTAGGGTTTAAGATTTAAGGTTTCCGTTACCTTAAGCCTAAACTCTAACCTTAAACATTAAACCTAATCCCTAAACCTTAAACCTTAAACTCTAACCATAATCCCTAAGCCAACGTTAAACCATAAGACCTAAAACCTAAACCTAAACCTAAATACTAAAACCATAAACCTTAAACCTAAACCTAAGCCAAACCTTAAACCCTTAAACCTTAAACCTTAAAACCTTAAACCCTTTGTAAACCTAAACCCCAAACCTAAAACCTAAACCTAAACCTAAACCTAATCCCTAAGCCAAAGCTTAAACCCTAAAACCTTAAACCTTAAACCTTAAACCTAACTCTAAGCCTATCTCCATGCCTAAGCCTAACTATAAACCTTAAACCAAAAACAATTCTATCACCTAAACCCTAACCCTTATCCCTAAACCTAATTGAAACCTTAAACCCTAACCTTGAGTCTCTAACCTTAAACCTTAACCTAAAACCTTAAACATTATGCACAATCCTAATCACTAAACCTTAAACCCTAACTCTAATGCTAACCTAATCCCTAAGCCTAACCTTAAACCTTAACTTAGAAAATGGTCTTATCCTCCTAATCCCTAAGCGACCTTAATCCCTATGAGCGAGAAACAAAAAAAATATTTTTGAAGGAAAAAACATGAAATGAACATTATAATCACCATAAGGATGAAGCATCAACTATTTTGAATCCAAAAAAATATTAAAAAATAAAAATAAATAAACAAATTGTTTGTTCATAAAGCGGTACCGGTTTATGAACAAAATATTTTTTATTTTTTATATTTTCTTTATATTTTTTTTGGATTCAAAATAGTTGATACTTCTCCGTATGGAGATTATCGTGTTCATTTCATGTTTCTTCCATTCATAAATAATTTTTTGTTTCTCGTTCATAGGGATTAAGGTTAGGCTTAGCGATTAGGGTTAGCATTAGAGTTATGGTTTATGGTTTAGCGATTAGGGTTAGTGTATAATGTTTAAGGTTTTAGGGTTAAGGTTTAAGGTTAGAAACTCGAGGTTAGGGTTTAAGGTTTCGAATTAGGTTTAGGGATAAGGTTAGGGTTTAAGTGAGACAATTGTTTTTGGTTTAAGGTTTTTGGTTAGGCTTAGGGATTGGGGATAGGGCTAGAGTTAGCGTTTAAGGCTTTGGGATTAAGGTTCAGGTTTAAGGTATAAGGTTTAAGGTTAGGGAATAAGAGTTAGGGTTAGGGTTTAGGGTTTAGGGTTTAAGATTTAAGGTTTTAGAGATTAGGTTTAAGGGTTTAGGGTTTAGGGTTTAGGGTGTAACCGTGATGACTTCGTTTTAATCCCAAAAATGTTGTTTAAGCAGCATTACGGGCTTTGGAAGTTTTTGTGTTTTTCATTCATTTTTATTTATTTTTTCCTTTTAGGGTTCTGTTTGGTTAGGGCATATAAAGGGTTAGGGTTTAAGATTTAAGGTTTCCGTTACCTTAAGCCTAAACTCTAACCTTAAACATTAAACCCTAATCCCTAAACCTTAAACCTTAAACTCTAACCATAATCCCTAAGCCAAACGTTAAACCATAAGACCTAAAACCTAAACCCTAAACCTAAATACTAAAACCATAAACCTTAAACCTAAACCTAAGCCAAACCTTAAACCCTTAAACCTTAAACCTTAAACCTTAAACCCTTTAGTAAACCCTAAACCCCAAACCTAAAACCTAAACCTAAACCTAAACCTAATCCCTAAGCCAAAGCTTAAACCTAAAACCTTAAACCTTAAACCTTAAACCTAACTCTAAGCCTATCTCCATGCCCTAAGCCTAACTATAAACCTTAAACCAAAAACAATTCTATCACCTAAACCTAACCCTTATCCCTAAACCTAATTGAAACCTTAAACCCTAACCTTGAGTCTCTAACCTTAAACCTTAACCTAAAACCTTAAACATTATGCACAATCCTAATCACTAAACCTTAAACCCTAACTCTAATGCTAACCCTAATCCCTAAGCCTAACCTTAAACCTTAACTTAGAAAATGGTCTTATCCTCCTAATCCCTAAGCGACCTTAATCCCTATGAGCGAGAAACAAAAAAAATATTTTTGAAGGAAAAAACATGAAATGAACATTATAATCACCATAAGGATGAAGCATCAACTATTTTGAATCCAAAAAAAATATTAAAAAATAAAAATAAATAAACAAATTGTTTGTTCATAAAGCGGTACCGGTTTATGAACAAAATATTTTTATTTTTTATATTTTTTTATATTTTTTTTGGATTCAAAATAGTTGATACTTCCTCCGTATGGAGATTATCGTGTTCATTTCATGTTTCTTCCATTCATAAATAATTTTTTGTTTCTCGTTCATAGGGATTAAGGCTTAGCGATTAGGGTTAGCATTAGAGTTATGGTTTATGGTTTAGCGATTAGGGTTAGTGTATAATGTTTAAGGTTTTAGGGTTAAGGTTTAACTTCGAGGTTAGGGTTTAAGGTTTCGAATTAGGTTTAGGGATAAGGTTAGGGTTTAAGTGAACAATTGTTTTTGGTTTAAGGTTTTGGTTAGGCTTAGGGATTGGGGATAGGGCTAGAGTTAGCGTTTAAGGCTTTGGGATTAAGGTTCGGGTTTAAGGTATAAGGTTTAAGGTTAGGGAATAAGAGTTAGGGTTAGGGTTTAGGGTTTAGGGTTTAAGATTTAAGGTTTTAGAGATTAGGTTTAAGGGTTTAGGGTTTAGGGTTTAGGGTGTAACCCGTGATGACTTCGTTTTAATCCCAAAAATGTTGTTTAAGCAGCATTACGGGCTTTGGAAGTTTTTGTGTTTTCATTCATTTTTATTTATTTTTTCCTTTTAGGGTTCTGTTTGGTTAGGGCATATAAAGGGTTAGGGTTTAAGATTTAAGGTTTCCGTTACCTTAAGCCTAAACTCTAACCTTAAACATTAAACCTAATCCCTAAACCTTAAACCTTAAACTCTAACCATAATCCCTAAGCCAAGCGTTAAACCATAAGACCTAAAACCTAAACCTAAACCTAAATACTAAAACCATAAACCTTAAACCTAAACCTAAGCCAAACCTTAAACCTTAAACCTTAAAACCTTAAACCCTTTAGTAAACCTAAACCCCAAACCTAAAACCTAAACCTAAACCTAAACCTAATCCCTAAGCCAAAGCTTAAACCTAAAACCTTAAACCTTAAACCTTAAACCTAACTCTAAGCCTATCTCCATGCCTAAGCCTAACTATAAACCTTAAACCAAAAACAATTCTATCACCTAAACCCTAACCCTTATCCCTAAACCTAATTCGAAACCTTAAACCCTAACCTTGAGTCTCTAACCTTAAACCTTAACCCTAAAACCTTAAACATTATGCACAATCCCTAATCACTAAACCTTAAACCCTAACTCTAATGCTAACCCTAATCCCTAAGCCTAACCTTAAACCTTAACTTAGAAAATGGTCTTATCCTCCTAATCCCTAAGCGACCTTAATCCCTATGAACGAGAAACAAAAAAAAATATTTTGAAGGGAAAAAACATGAAATGAACATTATAATCACCATAAGGATGAAGCATCAACTATTTTGAATCCAAAAAAATATTAAAAAATAAAAATAAATAAACAAATTGTTTGTTCATAAAACTGGTACCAGTTTATGAACAAAATATTTTTATTTTTTTATATTTTCTTTATATTTTTTTTGGATTCAAAATAGTTGATACTTCCTCGTATGGAGATTATCGTGTTCATTTCATGTTTCTTCCATTCATAAATAATTTTTTGTTTTCGTTCATAGGGATTAGTTAGCGATAGGGTTAGCATTAGAGTTATGGTTTATGGTTTAGCGATTAGGGTTAGTGTATAATGTTTAAGGTTTTAGGGTTAAGGTTTAAGGTTAGAAACTCGAGGTTAGGGTTTAAGGTTTCGAATTAGGTTTAGGGATAAGGTTAGGGTTTAAGTGAGACAATTGTTTTTGGTTTAAGGTTTTTGGTTAGGCTTAGGGATTGGGGATAGGGCTAGAGTTAGCGTTTAAGGCTTTGGGATTAAGGTTCAGGTTTAAGGTATAAGGTTTAAGGTTAGGGAATAAGAGTTAGGGTTAGGGTTTAGGGTTTAGGGTTTAAGATTTAAGGTTTTAGAGATTAGGTTTAAGGGTTTAGGGTTTAGGGTTTAGGGTGTAACCCGTGATGACTTCGTTTTAATCCCAAAAAATGTTGTTTAAGCACTGTTACGGGCTTTGGAAGTTTTTGTGTTTTTCATTCATTTTTATTTATTTTTTCCTTTTAGGGTTCTGTTTGGTTAGGGCATATAAAGGGTTAGGGTTTAAGATTTAAGGTTTCCGTTACCTTAAGCCTAAACTCTAACCTTAAACATTAAACCTAATCCTAAACCTTAAACCTTAAACTCTAACCATAATCCCTAAGCCAAGCGTTAAACCATAAGACCTAAAACCTAAACCTAAACCTAAATACTAAAACCATAAACCTTAAACCCTAAACCTAAGCCAAACCTTAAACCCTTAAACCTTAAACCTTAAAACCTTAAACCCTTTAGTAAACCTAAACCCCAAACCCTAAACCTAAACCTAAACCTAAACCTAAGCCAAAGCTTAAACCCTAAAACCTTAAACCTTAAACCTTAAACCTAACTCTAAGCCTATCTCCATGCCCTAAGCCTAACTATAAACCTTAAACCAAAAACAATTCTATCACCTAAACCTAACCCTTATCCCTAAACCTAATTGAAACCTTAAACCCTAACCTTGAGTCTCTAACCTTAAACCTTAACCCTAAAACCTTAAACATTATGCACAATCCTAATCACTAAACCTTAAACCCTAACTCTAATGCTAACCCTAATCCCTAAGCCTAACCTTAAACCTTAACTTAGAAAATGGTCTTATCCTCCCTAATCCCTAAGCCTGACCTTAATCCCTATGAACGAGAAACAAAAAAAAATATTTTTGAAGGGAAAAAACATGAAATGAACATTATAATCACCATAAGGATGAAGCATCAACTATTTTGAATCCAAAAAAAATATTAAAAAAATAAAAATAAATAAACAAATTGTTTGTTCATAAAGCGGTACCGGTTTATGAACAAAATATTTTTTATTTTTTATATTTTCTTTATATTTTTTTTGGATTCAAAATAGTTGATAGTATGGAGATTATCGTGTTCATTTCATGTTTCTTCCATTCATAAATAATTTTTTTGTTTCTCGTTCATAGGGATTAAGGTTAGGCTTAGCGATAAGGTTAGCATTAGAGTTATGGTTTATGGTTTAGCGATTAGGGTTAGTGTATAATGTTTAAGGTTTTAGGGTTAAGGTTTAAGGTTAGCTCGAGGTTAGGGTTTAAGGTTTCGAATTAGGTTTAGGGATAAGGTTAGGGTTTAAGTGAGACAATTGTTTTTGGTTTAAGGTTTTTGGTTAGGCTTAGGGATTGGGGATAGGGCTAGAGTTAGCGTTTAAGGCTTTGGGATTAAGGTTCAGGTTTAAGGTATAAGGTTTAAGGTTAGGGAATAAGAGTTAGGGTTAGGGTTTAGGGTTTAGGGTTTAAGATTTAAGGTTTTAGAGATTAGGTTTAAGGGTTTAGGGTTTAGGGTTTAGGGTTTAGGGTGTAACCCGTGATGACTTCGTTTTAATCCCAAAAAATGTTGTTTAAGCACTGTTACGGGCTTTGGAAGTTTTTTGTGTTTTTCATTCATTTTTATTTATTTTTTCCTTTTAGGGTTCTGTTTGGTTAGGGCATATAAAGGGTTAGGGTTTAAGATTTAAGGTTTCCGTTACCTTAAGCCTAAACTCTAACCTTAAACATTAAACCTAATCCCTAAACCTTAAACCTTAAACTCTAACCATAATCCCTAAGCCAACGTTAAACCATAAGACCTAAAACCTAAACCTAAACCTAAATACTAAAACCATAAACCTTAAACCCTAAACCTAAGCCAAACCTTAAACCCTTAAACCTTAAACCTTAAAACCTTAAACCCTTTAGTAAACCTAAACCCCAAACCTAAACCTAAACCCTAAACCTAAACCTAATCCCTAAGCCAAAGCTTAAACCCTAAAACCTTAAACCTTAAACCTTAAACCTAACTCTAAGCCTATCTCCATGCCTAAGCCTAACTATAAACCTTAAACCAAAAACAATTCTATCACTAAACCTAACCCTTATCCCTAAACCTAATTCGAAACCTTAAACCCTAACCTTGAGTCTCTAACCTTAAACCTTAACCCTAAAACCTTAAACATTATGCACAATCCTAATCACTAAACCTTAAACCCTAACTCTAATGCTAACCCTAATCCCTAAGCCTAACCTTAAACCTTAACTTAGAAAATGGTCTTATCCTCCTAATCCCTAAGCCTGACCTTAATCCCTATGAACGAGAAACAAAAAAAATATTTTTGAAGGGAAAAAACATGAAATGAACATTATAATCACCATAAGGATGAAGCATCAACTATTTTGAATCCAAAAAAAATATTAAAAAATAAAAATAAATAAACAAATTGTTTGTTCATAAAGCGGTACCGGTTTATGAACAAAATATTTTTTATTTTTTATATTTTCTTTATATTTTTTTTGGATTCAAAATAGTTGATACTTCCTCCGTATGGAGATTATCGTGTTCATTTCATGTTTCTTCCATTCATAAATAATTTTTTTTGTTTCTCGTTCATAGGGATTAAGGTTTAGCGATTAGGGTTAGCATTAGAGTTATGGTTTATGGTTTAGCGATTAGGGTTAGTGTATAATGTTTAAGGTTTTAGGGTTAAGGTTTAAGGTTAGAAACTCGAGGTTAGGGTTTAAGGTTTCGAATTAGGTTTAGGGATAAGGTTAGGGTTTAAGTGAGACAATTGTTTTTGGTTTAAGGTTTTTGGTTAGGCTTAGGGATTGGGGATAGGGCTAGAGTTAGCGTTTAAGGCTTTGGGATTAAGGTTCAGGTTTAAGGTATAAGGTTTAAGGTTAGGGAATAAGAGTTAGGGTTAGGGTTTAGGGTTTAGGGTTTAAGATTTAAGGTTTTAGAGATTAGGTTTAAGGGTTTAGGGTTTAGGGTTTAGGGTGTAACCCGTGATGACTTCGTTTTAATCCCAAAAAATGTTGTTTAAGCACTGTTACGGGCTTTGGAAGTTTTTTGTGTTTTTCATTCATTTTTATTTATTTTTTCCTCTTAGGGTTCTGTTTGGTTAGGGCATATAAAGGGTTAGGGTTTAAGATTTAAGGTTTCCGTTACCTTAAGCCTAAACTCTAACCTTAAACATTAAACCCTAATCCCTAAACCTTAAACCTTAAACTCTAACCATAATCCCTAAGCCAAACGTTAAACCATAAGACCTAAAACCCTAAATACTAAAACCATAAACCTTAAACGCTAAACCCTAAGCCAAACCTTAAACCCTTAAACCTTAAACCTTAAAACCTTAAACCCTTTACCGTAAACCCTAAAACCCTAAACCCTAAACCTAATCCCTAAGCCAAAGCTTAACCCCTAAAACCTCAAACCTTAAACCTTAAACCCTAACTCTAAACCTATCTCCATGCCCTAAGCCTAACTATAAACCTTAAACCAAAAACAATTCTATCACCTAAACCCTAACCCTTATCCCTAAACCTAATTCGAAACCTTAAACCCTAACCTTGAGTCTCTAACCTTAAACCTTAACCCTAAAACCTTAAACATTATGCACAATCCCTAATCACTAAACCTTAAACCCTAACTCTAATGCTAACCCTAATCCCTAAGCCTAACCTTAAACCTTAACTTAGAAAATGGTCTTATCCTCCCTAATCCCTAAGCCTGACCTTAATCCCTATGAACGAGAAACAAAAAAAATATTTTTGAAGGGAAAAAAACATGAAATGAACATTATAATCACCATAAGGATGAAGCATCAACTATTTTGAATCCAAAAAAAAATATTAAAAAATAAAAATAAATAAACAAATTGTTTGTTCATAAAACTGGTACCGGTTTATGAACAAAATATTTTTATTTTTTTATATTTTCTTTATTTTTTTTGGATTCAAAATAGTTGATACTTCCTCCGTATGGAGATTATCGTGTTCATTTCATGTTTCTTCCATTCATAAATAATTTTTTTTTTCTCGTTCATAGGGATTAAGGTTAGGCTTAGCGATTAGGGTTAGCATTAGAGTTATGGTTTATGGTTTAGCGATTAGGGTTAGTGTATAATGTTTAAGGTTTTAGGGTTAAGGTTTAAGGTTAGAAACTCGAGGTTAGGGTTTAAGGTTTCGAATTAGGTTTAGGGATAAGGTTAGGGTTTAAGTGAGACAATTGTTTTTGGTTTAAGGTTTTGGTTAGGCTTGGGGATAGGGCTAGAGTTAGCGTTTAAGGCTTTGGGATTAAGGTTCAGGTTTAAGGTATAAGGTTTAAGGTTAGGGAATAAGAGTTAGGGTTAGGGTTTAGGGTTTAGGGTTTAAGATTTAAGGTTTTAGAGATTAGGTTTAAGGGTTTAGGGTTTAGGGTTTAGGGTGTAACCCGTGATGACTTCGTTTTAATCCCAAAAAATGTTGTTTAAGCACTGTTACGGGCTTTGGAAGTTTTTGTGTTTTTCATTCATTTTTATTTATTTTTTCCTTTTAGGGTTCTGTTTGGTTAGGGCACATAAAGGGTTAGGATTTAAGATTTAAGGTTTCCGTTACCTTAAGCCTAAACTCTAACCTTAAACCTTAAACCTTAAACCCTAATCCCTAAACCTTAAACCTTAAACTCTAACCATAATCCCTAAGCCAAACGTTAAACCATAAGACCTAAAACCCTAAACCCTAAACCCTAAATACTAAAACCATAAACCTTAAACCCTAAACCCTAAGCCAAGCCTTAAACCCTTAAACCTTAAACCTTAAACCCTTTACCGTAAACCCTTTACCGTAAACCCTAAACCCCAAACCCTAAAACCCTAAACCCTAAACCCTAAACCTAATCCCTAAGCCAAAGCTTAAACCCTAAAACCTTGAACCTTAAACCTTAAACCCTAACTCTAAGCCTATCTCCATGCCCTAAGCCTAACTATAAACCTTAAACCAAAAACAATTATATCACCTAAACCCTAACCCTTATCCCTAAACCTAATTCGAAACCTTAAACCCTAACCTTGAGTCTCTAACCTTAAACCTTAACCCTAAAACCTTAAACATTATACACAATCCCTAATCACTAAACCTTAAACCCTAACTCTAATGCTAACCCTAATCCCTAAGCCTAACCTTAAACCTTAACTTAGAAAATGGTCTTATCCTCCCTAATTCCTAAGCCTGACCTTACACTACAAGAAAACAGGGCAACAGCAACGGAAATTCGCAACGGAATTGAAATCAGTTGCAATTTGAAAGGCAAGCTACGAAATCCAACGTGCTATTTAATTTTTTAACGGACACTGCAACGGAAACTACTTTAGTTGCAATTTTGTAACGGACACTGCAACGGAAACTACTTTAGTTGCAATATTTTTGGTGGGAAAGATTGGAGGGAACTATGCCGCCCAATTAGAAACAAATCTTGCAACGGATATAATTCTGTTTCAAGATTATGTTTCAAGTTCTGTTGCAAACTAAAAAGTGTACGTCTTATTGCTAACCTGAAACCCATTTTAATTACGTTTTTTTTTTGGGGAAAAATGGAGGGAACATATGGCGCCTAAATTGCAACAATTTTATACCAATTATAGATTTTTATTTTGTTAAATTGCAATACCTATATAATAGAAAAACTTAAACCTAGCCTAAATTAATTAAAACCCCCAATTTCACCCAACAGTTTTTCTCTCTGTGCGCAAACCTCTCTGCGCTGCCGTCTCTCTCCTTCGGCCTCCTCTTCTTTCGTCTTCTTCCAGCGCCACAACACAAGCCGTCATCCTCACTCTCGGACTTCAAAGGAGTTTGGTCATCTGCCGACGCTGTTGTGCGCCTCTCTTCCTCTTTCTCTCGGTCCGGTATCTCTCTCGCAATCCTCTCATCTTGGTTTCTTGAAGGATTGTTATCAATTTGGACATCCTTTGCTCTGATTCTAAATCATGTAAATCATGGGCTGTTATGAATTCAATTTACACCAATGACTGTTAACAATTTTTGACTATGCGCACAACCACCGGTATGTATCCCCTTCCATGACTCCCACCACTACTTAGAGTTCCACTGCTGCCTCCACCATAATCACAATCATCACCACACTAATCCAACTCCTTACTGCCTTCATCTTAATTAAAAATATCCCACTCAAATAGTATGTTATTTCTGTTTGTCAGTGTCTTTAACAAAAATGAAAGCCTGCATATATATATATATATATTGTGGGTAGTAAAGTATTTTTAAAAATTGAAGGATTGTTATCAATTTGGACATCCTTTGCTCGATTCTAAATTTCTAATAGAGTGTTAAGCTGTGTGAAATTGAAAAATTGTATGGTTAGTAAACATCCGTTTCTAAATCATGGGTTATGAATTCAATGTTCGCTTTTAATTTGATTATCCTGTTTGCGGGAAGAAGTAATAGTAATACCTCAATCAATTTGTTGGGTTTACTTGCATTTTGCTTCCATATTCTTGGGTTTGCAATTTTGTTCAGACCTCTTATATGGTAGGTAACATTGATCATTCTGTGCATAATGTTGTCACTTTAGTACTATACATGGGATGTGCTCTTTTGTGACTAAAATGATAAACCCCAAACTAAATACCACTTCACTCAAAGTACTGCTTAGTTTATTTTTGACTTCGGCCAAAACAACCAATAATGTACTATTTTTTCCATTTTCTTTTCTTAAACCTCTTTTCACAAGTTATATTGTTATAGTGTAATACAGAAAAATTGAATTGAGTATATCAAAATTCCAAAATAAAAAAAATAGGTACCACAGGGCCACAAACAAAGTTTGTTAGGTCTTTGTTTCATTGACCATATGTTTCTCTCTATTTTCTTTCTTTTTCTTTGAGTGTGTGAGGGAGGTAGGAGTGTACATTCGAATCGCCGAATCGTGAAATCAAGTCGAATCGGGAGGTTTGGTTTGGTTTTCGTGTATAATGGTTCGGTTTTGGTTTGAATTTTCTATAAACCAGTCTATTCGATTCGGTTTGAGTCATTTTTTTGATTTTTCAAAGCCAATTAGAAGCTGAAGCTTTGTGGTTAAAAAATATTTCTTGATCAATTTATCTGCTTGATTTATGTGTTATCTGTTGTAATTTTCTTTTGTTGTTCATTTTAATTCCGATTTCAGTTTTTTAGTTTAATGTTGATGTATTTTGAAGGGTACTTTGTTTACTATACCGTTCAGGTTTTCCTTCGGCCTATGTTTACTGAAGTACTCATTTTTTAATGCAGGACAAGCTTTTGGATCCAACAAAGCGTCACTCATCTGTTGCAATTTACCAAGTTATTTTCTTGGCACAACAGCTTCTTCTGGTAGAGTCTCCTATTTCTTCTTCTGCATGTATTAACGTAATCTTCTTCCAATTTTCTGTCGTGCTAATTGTTCTGTTTTCAAATATTTGGGCTTCAAATTGAATCTCAAGCAGTGCAACTTCCTAAGGCAACTGCTTATATATATTTTGAAGCTCAGTAATAAACTTAAAACTTCTCATCATACATGGTATGATATAGTGTAACCCTCCTAATGTTAACTCACAAGAAGTCACGCACGGTCAATGAGTAAAGCTAGGCTATTGAGGCCAAGGTTTGGCCTTAAAAAGTAAAAAAATTCCTTGACAGTCGCAAAGGTAGAAATCTATTTCTATTGAATCATTTCTTATACTTCCCACGTCAGTAGCAACTTGGCTTGCTTCCTCGTACATCATCTGCAACAAGTTAGATGTCAAATAAACATGCATGAAAAAGATGAAGGAGGATTTTCTTATCGAATCAACTTGAAACTTGTAAGAGCAATGCCTAGAACATGTAAGACGACTAATCTAATGTAGTTTTGAGCCGGTGACTTTGAATGACAATAAAACAGCCCACGACCCATAAGTTAATCAAGAATCACCTCGAATTGAAAACATAGATTATAATTCATAATATAAGATACAAACCTTTGCATCTGCGAACCCTTTCGAAACTTCACTGAACAAATCCATTGGCGCCTATGAGGGGAACCATAGCAAGAACTATAAGAGCCAATTCCCAACTTGCTGCAAAAGCAATTCCCAAACCAGCGGCCGAGGTAGAATCTGAACAAGCCGACCAAGCGCATCTCCAACCAAAGCTGCGCACACTAGTGCATCTGCAGAGAGCCTTGCACCAATTGCCCCACTTGAGTGCTCGGGATCATCAAACCAACCGACCTCCATGTGAATTACCTTCTCAAAGCACATTGTTCGAATTCGTCCAATTAACTTGCATCCGACCACTGCGAAAAAGTATGACCGCGGAAAGCTAAAAGTGATATCACTCCAAGCAATACAAATATTAGCGCCCAAAATCGGCATCTTGCCTTAGTTCATGCGGCGGCTCGTAAAACGTTCGATCATGCCGAAATTAGTATACCAAAAAGGAAATCTTGCCCCATTGATTATAGCAGCTATAGACCCGACAATCAAGACCGGTATTTCCGGTTTGTTTAGATAGACAAGGCGGGAGTGGAACTTTTGAGGCTTTTTCAAGTTTTCTTGAGTGGGCCTTCGTGTTCGTTGAATCGGTTGTAGGGGCACCGAGTCCCGTAGGCATACCAAATGAGACAGATAACGAGTGGCGGCTACTATTTCCTACCCAGACGATTCCCGACTTATAGATCGCTGGTATGATCTTCTTTGACTTGACCGTCTTTGGGATTCAACGAAATTTCAGATTTTTCTTGGTCATCTGCACCTTGGTGTTCTCGAATCATTATTCATTTCTTGCAGTCTTATAAGTTGAGCGTATGCTCCTTCGGATCCTTGAGTAGTTCTGATGTGACCTCGATTACATGATCGAATATTTATGGGAGGTTAAATTGGCAAACATTCACCAAATCCTAATTGGCTGGAATTGAAATATTAGAGAATGGATTGGGGAGCAAGGCGAAAATAATCCCAGTTCTTGGATCACACAAATGTCAAGTTTCTTCCGCCAAAGTTCTACAAATCCATAAGCATGACACGAATCGGTATATTACACAAAATGTGAGATAATAATGAAAATTGTACCTTTTTCAACCATCTTTCCCCGATGAATCACAGCAATCATATCGGCATTCCTCACTGCTTAGACGATGTGCAACGATAACGCTTGTTCTGTTGCCCATAATCCTATCAAGTGCCCTCTGCACAATTCTCTCTCGCATCAAGGGCACTTGTTGCTTCATCCAAAAGAAGAATCCGGGGATCTTTTAAAATTGCCCTTGCTATGGCAACTCTTTGCTTCGACCACCGTAAAGCTGGGTACCATGCTCACCAACCATGGTGTCTATTCCCCTGAAATGCCATTTGTTTAAAGGTTTAAGGGAAACATAAAGATTTTCATGTTCATCGAGTTCGAAGTATAACAAGGTGAGTAATGTTTTGTACAAGAAAAGTAACTAAAAAAGCTCGGAACCCGAGGTAATTTATCAATGAATTTAGCCTGCATTTGCTAGCTCGGCTGCGGATCTCTTCAATAGTTGCGCCATCTTTCCCGTATGCAATATTATCCTTAATGCTGGTTGCAAATAGCACCGGTTCTTGGCTAACAAGACCGATCTTCTCCCTAATCCGTTTCATTGCAATTCTTTCAGATTAATTCCATCTATAAGAACTTGGCCGGCTTGTGGATCATAAAATCTCTCTATAAGGCTGATTCTTGTTGATTTCCCACTTCCACTTTGCCCAACCAAAGCTGCAGTGGTGCCACTCGAGATGACAAGAGAGAATCCATTGAATATTTGCTCATCCATGGGTAGCTGAAATGGACATACTTGGGCTTCAATTGAATCTCAAGCAAGGCAACTTCCTAAGGCAACTGCTTATATATATTTTGAAGCTCAAGTAATAAACTTAAAACTTCTCATCATACATGGTATGATATAGTGTAACCCTCCTAATGTTAACTCACAAGAAGTCCCGCACTCAATGAGTAAAAGGCTATTGAGGCCAAGGTTTGGCCTTAAAAAGTAAAAAAAAATTCCTTGACAGTCGCAAAGGTAGAAATCTATTTCTTTTGAATCATGTGCATTACCAACTTAGGAACTTAATGAGTTTGTTCATTTTGATTCCGATTTCAGTTTTTAGTTTAATGCTAATGTATTTCCATATAAAAAATTATAAGTTTGAAAATTATAAGTTTCACATAGAGAATGAAATTGCAACACATATGACTCATCTACAAACTCTCTCATTACATATTGAGTCATTTTTTTGACTTTTCAAAGCCAATTAGAAGCTGAAGCTTTGTGGTTAAAAAATATTTCTTGATCAATTTATCTGCTTGATTTATGTGTTATCTGTTGTAATTTTCTTTTGTTGTTCATTTTAATTCCAATTTCAGTTTTTTAGTTTAATGCTGATGTATTTTGAAGGGTACTTTGTTTACTATACCGTTCAGGTTTTCCTTCGGCCTATGTTTTGAAGTACTCATTTTTTAATGCAGGACAAGCTTTTGGATCCAACAAGCGTCACTCATCTGTTGCAATTTACCAAGTTATTTTCTTGGCACAACAGCTTCTTCTGGTAGAGTCTCCTATTTCTTCTTTTGCATGTATTAACGTAATCTTCTTCCAATTTTCTGTCGTGCTGATTGTTCTGTTTTCAAATATTTGGGAACACATACATCTGCAGTGTGAATGTAGTCCATTCCTTGATTACTTTGAGCCACGATAAGATACATTTGGATAAAAGTGATCGATACGTTGTTTTCTCAAGTTCATTCTGCATTTGTTTAGATTCATCATAAAATAAAAAATTACTTGGGTCAAGGGTGGGTATGCACCACAATAAGATACATTTGGAAAAAAATAATTGTTGATGTGTTGTTTTTCACAAGTTTAGTCCTGTATTTGTTTGGATTCATCATAAAAATTAGTAATACAACCTATCAAAAAATGTACTTCGGTCAATGTTGGGCATCCACCCTTTCTAAGGGCACATAAGTGCACTCCTGTTTAATCAAGGTTTGACCTTTTGGCCAATATGCTTTACATACTTGGGCTTCAAATTGAATCTCAAGCGGTGCAACTTCCTAAGGCAAAGCGGCAAAATAGTACACATAGTGGTGATTGCAAATGTGCTTAGAGATTGCCTAATTAAAAATTATGAAATGTTACTTCAGTTTCATTTTCACAATGAAACTGAAAATTATAATCTCTATGATTTTGTGTATTTTTGAAAATTATAATATGCATATAATATGCATATAAAAAATTAAATCGGGGAAGTATACGATATAATATGCATATAAAAATTAATAATTGACCAGTAAACCCAAAATAAAAAAACTCCCAAGTACTACTTTTTTTTTCCCTGTTTGTGTTTTTGTATTCTCTTCATCTCTATGTTTTGTGTATTTGTGAAAATTATAAGTTATTTTTAGTTTCTCTACAATTTGGTTAT
Organism: Codonopsis lanceolata; assembly: GCA_013146195.2. Lineage (NCBI taxonomy): Eukaryota > Viridiplantae > Streptophyta > Magnoliopsida > Asterales > Campanulaceae > Codonopsis > Codonopsis lanceolata. Next base: position 17,038 of record JABEVN020000276.1, on the reverse strand, counting down.
TTGGTAGTCATTATGTCAGGGTTTCGAATAGTCTGATGTAGTTTATTTCTACATGTTGGAATGTCTATTTATTAGCACCCTGTTTACAACAATAGAGTATTCATGTTCAAAAGCAGTTACAAGCCTTGATAACCAAAAAAGAGCAATTTTTACACCTGCATCGGTCGAAGTTGAAATGAATGATGATGAGTCGCAACATCTATCCGAGAAGCTAGGGCATTAATGTTTATAAGGTCATTGTGATTCCGTTGCCACTTGTCGACAATGCACTTCCTATTGAAGAATCTCAAGTACCGAGTTAATTAAGGCGTGAATAACTATAGTCAAGCCTCGCTTCAACTATCATCTAATTACTCCTCTCCTCAACTCAATTCCGCCAAAGATTGTCTGCGTGATTAGTTACATATATATTATGTAATTCCGAGAATGAACATTTATTATCCATGCGGTAATGGCAATTAGTATATATTGGCTTCACCTGCCACTTGGATGATAAGAAATCACACATATAGACTAGTAAATAAAGAAGCTTGAACAGAGCTGATCCACCTTCACATGGATCTGGCTCATCATCTTGTTTTTTTTTTCTTTTCATTTGTGAAAATTATAAGTTATTTTTAGTTTCTCTGAGAACTCAAAGTTAGGATCATCACCAGATTCTCCAAATTTGAGCTGGCGTCTTCTGTATTCAACATGAGCTGAATGGCCTGGAAGAAGATCCACTTTGTTTCCAATGCATAATAAAAATAATTAATGAAATTATATAACAGAATTAAAAATAGACTAAAACTGAGAAAATAATATGAGAGCTTGTAAGTGGATTATACCAATTAGATATTTTTAAGTAGAAGTGACTCTCTTCTGTGCTGAAGTTTGATCCCAACATAAACAGCTTTTATTGGACCAGGTTCCCTGGTTACTTTGCCGCCCTTAGCTTCTACAAGATTCACAGTTTTTGCAACCTACATAGTAAACTTCAGCACATAAAAATGGCTAATATATGTGAACCTCTATGCTTACCGATAGACAACCAATCACAGTTAATCACTGAATCTTAAGCTAAAAGATACTAGGCCCCATAATCCATGTCAACTCCAAATCCCCAAGACAAGTGGAACCACTTCTCACACACAGAGAGACATGTTTCTTCTGAAACAAACAATCAATTATCGGTCTTCACTCATCCAGGAAGACCGTTTGGGCACATTGGTACTAAATATTTGTCGGGCAATGAGCTAGCAACTGCGTCCCTTTACGTTCTATTGAACTGTGAAGAGATCGAACCCTTTGTCTTGTAAGTATATCTCAAAAATATACATTTGTATTATTTGAATTAAATCATTAAGTAAATGCATATTAGTTAATAAGTAACCTTGCAATAGGGAATATGAGAAGGAAGTGAGAAATGTGATGCGGATATTGATCGGCGTCTAGGATTGAGAAGGAGTTTACTAGCTGGTTTGCTAGTTATGTAAGTTGCTTTTAGAGATATTTCAAGTATTATTATAATAATATTACGTCATTCACTTGTATCTTTAAATTCACTTCATAATCTTATTTTGTAGGTAAAAATTCACCTAAACCTGTTCTTTGAAAATATCAAGTGTATAGCTCGAGGCCCAAAACTTCGTGTGCACTTGTATAATGGCTATTTCGTGAATGGGTATAAATTTCATACCCAAAAATACGGGTTTGGCAAAACCACAATGAATAGCGGTGTTTGCATCAGGGGTAGTTGTTATAATGATGTTGGAAGAGACTATTATGGAATGTTAGATGAAATTGTGGAACTTGAATATGAGAGTGAAAATAACAAGGGTGATACATTAGTACTTTTCAAGTGTGAGTGGTATGATTATGTTAAGGGTATTAGGGTGCATCCACGATACAACATCGTTGATCTCAATCCTAAATCAAGACTTGCCACAGACGACCCCTTTGTACTTGCGTGTGAGCAAGTGTACTACATAGAATACCCAGTTGCAATAAGAAAGATAAAATCAAATGGTGGGCCGTGTGTAAAACCAAAGCAAGAAGCACAATTAATATTCCATATTCAAATGTGTCCGATGGTGTTGAGGCGTAAGTCGATGATTATTTTCAAGAGGTTGAGATGCCAATTCCAGCCGGTTGTTGAAGTAGATGATGAGCTTGACAATAATGCTATTCTAGTAGGTGAAGGTGGTCAAATGGATGAAGTTGACGCATCGATTTGCCACGACCAACTAACCAAATGGAAATTGAAGAGGCGGATGACATGCAAGAGGATGAATTAGAAGAGGAAGTTCAGAATCGACACATCAAATGATGAAGAAGATGGATTTAGTTTTGAGAACATTAGTAGTGGAGAAGACGAAATATTTGAAATATATGTTTGTGTTTGTGGCTATTAAATATATGCAATACTTCGTCCCATTGAATTATTGGCTTTCAAATATAAGTTTGTGTTATTTAATGATGTTATTATTTAATTGTTACGCATTATGAGTCATTTAATTTTTTGCATTATGAGTCATTTTATCCATGTTTTAAATATATTGATCGAGGTCTAATGTTTTAATTTTCTATGTATGTATAAATAGTTATGCCACTCGGGGTGCACGGGGCCGCACGCATGCACGCAGGCACGGGGGCGAGCACTGAGGAATCAAGTAGAATTCCTATTTTTAGAAGCCAACAGTTGCAAGATGAGCCCATAGATGAACCCCTAAATCTTGAGCCGAATGAAGATGGTATGAATGTCTCTTCAAAGACATGCCCTTGATGAGGATATGACGGATGGAGACACTTCTTTTGGACATGGTGGGAGTGAGTCTACTATACAAAGAAGATTTCGCGGTGAAAGTAGAGCTCGCACCACGAGAATATTGATCAAAGGATACCGGTCATCATTCACAGAACACGTAAGTTAAATTGTTATATTCTAATTTTGTTTTTCAAACTTTTGAAATTTCGAAAATGCATTGCAAATTATGTGCCTCGGATTTAAGGTTAGTTGCATAATCTTTGGTGTACTTGGATTTTGTGTATTCTACTACATATATGCCATGAACAACTGATTCAGTTGAACTTCATGTTGTAAATTATAGGAAAAGCTGTTTGTTGATAGTGTTTCGCATTGCATTGTGAATTTGTGTGGGTGTTTTGAGTGTGAAACACTTGTTGGAGTTGAGATAAGAATGCTTATTCTTTGGGAAGAATTGGGTTAATCTGGGTAATTCATACTTGTTTTAATATGGTTATTGTTTTCTATGCCTTGCCTAATCTTTGATAGGTATAAATAAAGGTTTTATTGTTTGGGAATTCGGGGTCCTAGTTTCTTCTCTGCTTTGGCCAAGTATAATAGAACTCTCGAGATTATTTCGCTTTCCCGGACATGAAGCACCAACACCACTGTGCACTGCATACAACACCACCGTATATATCATCCTTCTATAGGGAGTAGTTAAGCACTTATGTATAGTAACCAACACCAAACTGCCCATATCGTTATGCGCTATATGCGCTCGCCCATATTGATTGATGCATCTCCACGTAATACCATGGTGTGCCCAAATAACTTTTGACTAAAAGATGTAAACTTCTATGTACGAAATATGTAATGCACAAGACCCCAAAACCCTAGGCGTGTTATGTTTTATAACAACCGATAAAGAACCTATAAAGGAAAGAATGCAGCTTTTTTTATTGTCCCTTTTCATTTCCCAATGACAGCAACCTAGCACAGCAACCTAGACCTCTTGCCTAGTGCTTTTATCTTTCCTGCATTGCCTTCCGTTTTTGTAGGGTGATCAATCTTTTGTTATATGTGAGATTAGACATATTTTCTGTTTGGTTCCAAAGCTTTCTGACTTGTTTGGTCCAAAGTCGGCCAATTGTGGGCTAATGTGATACAAGTAGAGAAAGTTCGAAGTGTAAAATGCGTTCCGCTCGAGCCATTGTTTCTCCAACTTAAAGGATTAGCAATTTCAATTTTTCGATTCCGTTGTACTTGCTTTGCTTGCTGTCGATTCATTGACTAGTAGTTTAAAGCGAAACTTCTGCAAAGATTTTCTCTAATGACAATTTTGATTTTCATTGTTCTGGACCTCTGGTTACTGTTTTAAAGGTGCAAAGCTAAGAGTACTAACCTTGTCGAGAAAGAGCCCAATTGTTATCAGCTCCAACGTGCCAAGCAAAGTAACCAAGCAAACCATTTCGCCTAGCATATGCAACTTTAACGGATATACTCGGACATCATCATATCATATCCATGTTGTTCCGAATAGCAATAGCAAATCTGAAACAATTGTTGAATTGTACCTGTTGTGGCCCTGTTTCGACTTATAAATGCCCTAATCGGTTGTAGCCCATGGAACTATCCCCGAACCAACCGCTCCATTAGCCGGTGCTAATAGCCCATTATTACTTGCACTAACGAGCCGCCAAGCGTGCGTAAAATGGCATCCCTAATACAAGCTTTCTAGCATTCACCCTGCCTGAATCCAACCTCCAATGCCCATACTCCCGCTAACTCCACGAAGGATCGAATAGGGCGGCAGTGCATTGGTCTGCTTCCCCCATGGTGGGCCATAAAAAAAATCGTACGCCATTACATTAATCCAGTCTAAATTTGTCGATATGGACTGAACAGGATATCTGATTTCAGCTTATTTCAGTTGAGTTGTGTGTCACAGTGGTGCTAATAATGGATTCTTTTTCGATAGAAAAAGAAGCAGCGAGTAAGATGCTTATATTGAATTAGAAATTTGGGCATTATTGTTTTAAATTATCTGATCTATTCAAGATATTGTAGTACTACTGAATGATGGTCAGGCTTAATTACAGTGGTGCTAGTAATACTTTTTGTTACCTTTTTCCATTTTTGCGTGAATGAATCTTCTCGAGTATCTGCTAAGATCCTCAAATTGGGGACACAAAAGAAATGCCAACTTCAAAAAAGGCATTTGTTTTTCTGCCTGAAGGTCGTAGAATGTAAGAGATGCCTTTTGTTATGCTTTCATTGTCCTCTTATAATATTTGGTTGAAGCTTCTAGTCAATATGGTTCATTTGAGTATTTAAGTGTTCACGGTGTTCTATTTGTTACTTGTGACTAAGATAAAAGCTGCTTCAGTTTTGTTGTTTAAATCCTTCTGTAGTACTTATTAGCTCAAGCGTTAGTCCCAAACGCTTGAGTTGCTGTTTATTATTTTTCCTGCAATCAAAATGAATTCATGTTTGATTTGAGGTGGCTCTGAAAAGGAAAAGATTTACATTCCTGGGAGACAAAATGTAAAGATTTACATTCCTGGGTTAGGAATAATGATTGCACCATTATTTTATTTGGTCATTAGTTTAGGTTGTTTTTATGCTGGTGGGCATTCCTCTTGTGGGGTTCCATACAATTGTTGATTATAACCTGGATCACCTACAGTCAGCATTGAGTGAATATATATAGGTGTATTGCAAAATTTCTAGTCTTACAAGTTACAACTAAGGCTAAACTTTTGTTACAACCAAGCCTTGAAGAAGGGCAAAGTTGTCTTTAGTTGTAACAAAAGTTGTAGCTTTAGTTGTAAGGCTAGCATTTTTCGGTATAATATGTATAGGAATTTTACATTCGTAATTACATGTTGTCGTCAAAAAATTCATAACTCTATTGGCTAATGTTTAAATAAAAACTTGAGGCAAGTGCCTATTATAAGTAATCAAATATGAGTTTTATTATAAGATCACTATATTTCTAAAATGTAGCTCCATTAAATACCATTTGTTGATTTTTTTGAAGTACCTTACTAATTTAATATTTCAGCTAGGTTAAGAATCACAACTCATGCGTGTGAAAAGAGTATTAGGAATCTTGTAGATATTAACATGCATTTCATTGAAATTATTTAAATGGTTGAAAATTGTCTTATGCTTTTGTGATGTGTGAAGTGTAAGCAGATCTATACTTGTATAATAATTATATTTAACCTCTAACAAGCATTTTCAAGTTTGTCTGAAGTGTAAGCAGATCTAATACTTCTATATACAATGATTTTCAATTCTGGTGATCGTTTCTGCTGCATAACATCCAACACCCCCCCCCCAAATCACAGGACTTTGACAGATCATGCAATGGTCGACCAGGACACTGATTTAAATAAGTCACATGAATCTTGTGTGTTCATATTACTCATCAATAGCTTCTTTATTTTTAGCAAGTTCTCATGGAGTGTCAAGGAATGGTCGTCTTCGTATCACCTAATCTCGTTTTTTAGCTCTTTCCTAACTTAGTGTCGTTGGCAGTGGCAGACCGCAACTCTTCTATTGTTTCTGTTATCGGTCTTTCTTTTTTTACTTATCAAAAAACAAATGCTATGCCTGTTGAGAATTTAGCGATGAAGATAAAATTCAGCAGAGTTGACAGTGTTACATGATTACGAGACTTTGGTTTACTGGCAGCTTGGCACGTTTAGCAGAGTTTCTTTTTGACCTTGAAATGATTTTTTTTTAACATTTCAGGTTAGTAGTTCCGCCGCAGGACGATGGTATCAAGTTTCCTTGTGTTGCTCTTGGGATTAGGAATGCAATTCAAGGGAAATTTGTTGTGGGTGATGATGGCCCCACATGGAAGAAAGTGTCCGAGGAGATGAAAGATTATTATTTTAGGGAATGGAATGTAAAAATCTTTATATTCAATCTTGTTAATTAGCTATTTCATTTATACCTTGAAATAAAACATTAGTTTCTTTGACTTGCCATTTGCGAGAGACACTACAAGTGTGTAACAAACATTCCGAGAAAAGACAGATAAGAAAAATATGGAATGCAATGGCGAGCCTGAGCTTATGTGTCATAGAGGACGCCAACAGTTCAAGCGAAGTGGGCATCCATCTTGGTGCACAGAGCACGATTGGAATCGTCATTTGTTGTTTTATGCAAATGACAACTCAAGAAAGAAGTGTGAACAAGCTACTAAAAATCGAGGTAATGGCTTGGGATTATCTAAGCATTCAGGGGGTTCTAGGAGTTTTGCGTCTCACGAGCTTGTCATGGTAAGAGTTTATTACTTGTTTATCCGTCTATGGATATCCATTGCATTTGTGTACGTTGTCGTTACTTAACTTGTTTATTTTCTTTGTCATTATAGATAAAGGAGAATCCACGAGAAAGCGATAACACAAGATGATGTTTTCTCGAGAACTCATAAGAAAAAGAAAGGAACAGGCGAAGTTTGTGGATACGAAGTCAAAAAAAATATTTGTGAGTTTATTTATGATACTTATTTTTTTTTTTACGAATTTACTTTGAGCATTTCATTTTTTATAGATGTATCCTTGATCTCAATGTTCATAATATTATTTAAAACTCAAGTTGAAAAGTTAGTTATAATATTAATTTTTAACATTTTAGGAGGATTATACCTTGCTCGTAAGAAAGGTATAGATTTTGATCCCACGCCTTGGGTTGATGCTTCGGTGGTGTTGCCAAAAATCGTTTGTATGGCTTTGGTTCGTTGGTTCCTCCATCAAAGATCTTGAGTGGCGTGGCGCAAGTTATTCGTCACATGGAAGTGTGAATGAAGATTTCACACAAACCCAACAATTTCAAGATAAGCTTTGTGAAAGAGTAGAACAAATGAGGGAAGATATCAAAGCTGAAAATGCCGCGGAAATGGAAAAAATCAAAGCTGATTTCAAGCTAATGCAAGAGGAACTTCGGTCACTTAGAGCCCAACAACCTCCACCAACGTCTATGTAGTTTGACGGATAGACAATGTTTTTGTTAATCACTTGGAGGATCTCAACATTCTATTTACTTTCATGTAATCCGACACTTCGACAATGACTTTTAAATGAAATGCTTAAACTTGAGTTGTTTTAAATGTTTGATTTTAGATTAAATTTTTTTTTGTAAAATGTAAAATATGAAATTGTCAATCAGTGCGAACTAGCAGAAATATTATACATTGTAACGGAAAAGTGTTGCAAAAATGCAACGAAAAAGTCATTGTAAGAATGTAACAAAAGCGCAACGAAAAAGTCTGTTACAAGAATGCAACAAAAATGCAACGAACAAAATCATTGCAATCTTGCAACAAAAAATGCAACGAAAAAGTTTGTTACAAAAATGCAACGAAAAGTCTGTTGCAAAAATGCAACAAAAAATACAACGAAAAAATGTTGCATTCTTGCAACAAAAATGCAACGAAAAAGTCATTACAAGAATGCAACAAAAATGTAACAAGAAAAATGCTGTTGCACGAATGCAACAAAAAAGTCTTGCAAGATTGCAACGGAAAAAGTTTGTTGCAAGAATGCAACAAAAAATTAGTTGCTATTTGCAATGACGCGTCAAATGTCCTTGGAAACACATTTGCAACCGAAAATTTTGAAATTGCAACGCTCGGTTTTCGTTGCAATATCATGCAACGGAATGAAACGGTTGCATAAAATTTGCAACGAGGGTTTTCCAAACGGAATTTGCAACGAACTTTTTCCGTTTCAATCGTCTAATTGTAACGGAATTTCATTTTTTGCAACGGAATTTTCCGTTGCTGTTGCCCTGTTTTCTTGTAGTGTTAATCCCTATGAACCAGAAACAAAAAAAAATATTTTTGAAGGGAAAAAACATGAAATGAACATTATAATCACCATAAGGATGAAGCATCAACTATTTTGAATCCAAAAAAATATTAAAAAAATAAAAATAAATAAACAAATTGTTTGTTCATAAAAGTACCAGTTTTATGAACAAAATATTTTTTATTTTTTATATTTTCTTTATATATATTTTTTGGATTCAAAATAGTTGATACTTCCTCCGTATGGAGATTATCGTGTTCATTTCATGTTTCTTCCATTCATAAATAATTTTTTTTGTTTCTCGTTCATAGGGATTAAGGTTAGGCTTAGCGATTAGGGTTAGCATTAGAGTTATGGTTTATAGTTTAGCGATTAGGGTTAGTGTATAATGTTTAAGGTTTTAGGGTTAAGGTTTAAGGTTAGAAACTCGAGGTTAGGGTTTAAGGTTTCGAATTAGGTTTTGGGATAAGGTTAGGGTTTAAGTGAGACAATTGTTTTTGGTTTAAGGTTTTTGGTTAGGCTTAGGGATTGGGGATAGGGCTAGAGTTAGTGTTTAAGGCTTTGGGATTAAGGTTCAGGTTTAAGGTATAAGGTTTAAGGTTAGGGAATAAGAGTTAGGGTTAGGGTTTAGGGTTTAGGGTTTAAGATTTAAGGTTTTAGAGATTAGGTTTAAGGGTTTAGGGTTTAGGGTGTAACCCGTGATGACTTCGTTTTAATCCTAAAAAATGTTGTTTAAGCACTGTTACGGGCTTTGGAAGTTTTTTGTGTTTTTCATTCATTTTTATTTATTTTTTCCTTTTAGGGTTCTGTTTGGTTAGGGCACATAAAGGGTTAGGGTTTAAGATTTAAGGTTTCCGTTACCTTAAGCCTAAACTCTAACCTTAAACATTAAACCCTAATCCCTAAACCTTAAACCTTAAACTCTAACCATAATCCCTAAGCCAAACGTTAAACCATAAGACCTAAAACCCTAAACCCTAAACCCTAAATACTAAAACCATAAACCTTAAACCCTAAACCCTAAGCCAAACCTTAAACCCTTAAACCTTAAACCTTAAAACCTTAAACCTTAAAACCTTAAACCCTTTACCGTAAACCCTAAACCCCAAACCCTAAAACCCTAAACCCTAAACCCTAAACCTAATCCCTAAGCCAAAGCTTAAACCCTAAAACCTTAAACCTTAAACCTTAAACCCTAACTCTAAGCCTATCTCCATGCCCTAAGCCTAACTATAAACCTTAAACCAAAAACAATTCTATCACCTAAACCCTAACCCTTATCCCTAAACCTAATTCGAAACCTTAAACCCTAACCTTGAGTCTCTAACCTTAAACCTTAAACCTTAACCCTAAAACCTTAAACATTATGCACAATCCCTAATCACTAAACTTTAAACCCTAACTCTAATGCTAACCCTAATCCCGAAGCCTAACCTTAAACCTTAACTTAGAAAATGGTCTTATCCTCCCTAATCCCTAAGCCTGACCTTAATCCCTATGAACGAGAAACAAAAAAAATATTTTTGAAGGGAAAAAACATGAAATGAACATTATAATCACCATAAGGATGAAGCATCAACTATTTTGAATCCAAAAAAAAATATTAAAAAAATAAAAATAATTTAACAAATTGTTTGTTCATAAAACTGGTACCAGTTTTAGGAACAAAATATTTTTATATTTTTTTATATTTTCTTTATATTTTTTTTTGGATTCAAAATAGTTGATACTTCCTCCGTATGGAGATTATCGTGTTCATTTCATGTTTCTTCCATTCATAAATAATTTGTTTTGTTTCTCGTTCATAGGGATTAAGGTTAGGCTTAGCGATTAGGGTTAGCATTAGAGTTATGGTTTATGGTTTAGCGATTAGGGTTAGTGTATAATGTTTAAGGTTTTAGGGTTAAGGTTTAAGGTTAGAAACTCGAGGTTAGGGTTTAAGGTTTCGAATTAGGTTTAGGGATAAGGTTAGGGTTTAAGTGAGACAATTGTTTTTGGTTTAAGGTTTTTGGTTAGGCTTAAGGATTGGGGATAGGGCTAGAGTTAGCGTTTAAGGCTTTGGGATTAAGGTTCAGGTTTAAGGTATAAGGTTTATGGTTAGGGAATAAGAGTTAGGGTTAGGGTTTAGGGTTTAGGGTTTAAGATTTAAGGTTTTAGAGATTAGGTTTAAGGGTTTAGGGTTTAGGGTTTAGGGTGTAACCCGTGATGACTTCGTTTTAATCCTAAAAAATGTTGTTTAAGCACTGTTACGGGCTTTGGAAGTTTTTTGTGTTTTTCATTCATTTTTATTTATTTTTTCCTCTTAGGGTTCTGTTTGGTTAGGGCATATAAAGGGTTAGGGTTTAAGATTTAAGGTTTCCATTACCTTAAGCCTAAACTCTAACCTTAAACATTAAACCCTAATCCCTAAACCTTAAACCTTAAACTCTAACCATAATCCCTAAGCCAAACGTTAAACCATAAGACCTAAAACCCTAAACCCTAAACCCTAAATACTAAAACCATAAACCTTAAACCCTAAACCCTAAGCCAAACCTTAAACCCTTAAACCTTAAACCTTAAAACCTTAAACCCTTTACCATAAACCCTAAACCCCAAATCCTAAAACCCAAAACCTTAAACCCTAAACCTAATCCCTAAGCCAAAGCTTAAACCCTAAAACCTTAAACCTTAAACCTTAAACCTTAAACCCTAACTCTAAGCCTATCTCCATGCCCTAAGCCTAACTATAAACCTTAAACCAAAAACAATTTTATCACATAAACCCTAACCTTTATCCCTAAACCTAATTCGAAACCTTAAACCCTAACCTTGAGTCTCTAACCTTAAACCTTAACCCTAAAACCTTAAACATTATGCACAATCCCTAATCACTAAACCTTAAACCCTAACTCTAATGCTAACCCTAATCCCTAAGGCTAACCTTAAACCTTAACTTAGAAAATGGTCTTATCCTCCCTAATCCCTAAGCCTGACCTTAATTCTTATGAACGAGAAACAAAAAAAAATATTATTGAAGGGAAAAAACATGAAATGAACATTATAATCACCATAAGGATGAAGCATCAACTATTTTGAATCCAAAAAAAAATATTAAAAAAATAAAAATAAATAAACAAATTGTTTGTTCATAAAACTGGTACCAGTTTTATGAACCAAATATTTTTTTATTTTTTTATATTTTCTTTATATTTTTTTTTGATTCAAAATAGTTGATACTTCTTCCGTATGGAGATTATCGTCTTCATTTCATGTTTCTTCCATTCATAAATAATTTTTTTTGTTTCTCGTTCATAGGGATTAAGGTTAGGCTTAGCGATTAGGGTTAGCATTAGAGTTATGGTTTATGGTTTAGCGATTAGGGTTAGTGTATAATGTTTAAGGTTTTAGGGTTAAGGTTTAAGGTTAGAAACTCGAGGTTAGGGTTTAAGGTTTCGAATTAGGTTTAGGATAAGGTTAGGTTTAAGTGAGACAATTGTTTTTGGTTTAAGGTTTTTGGTTAGGCTTATTGGGGATAGGGCTAGAGTTAGCGTTTAAGGCTTTGGGATTAAGGTTCGTTTAAGGTTTAAGGTATAAGGTTTAAGGTTAGGGAATAAGAGTTAGGGTTAGGGTTTAGGGTTTAGGGTTTAAGATTTAAGGTTTTAGAGATTATGTTTAAGGGTTTAGGGTTTAGGGTTTAGGGTGTAACCCGTGATGACTTCGTTTTAATCCTAAAAAATGTTGTTTAAGCACTGTTACGGGCTTTGGAAGTTTTTTGTGTTTTTCATTCATTTTTATTTATTTTTTCCTTTTAGGGTTCTGTTTGGTTAGGGCATATAAAGGGTTAGGGTTTAAGATTTAAGGTTTCCGTTACCTTAAGCCTAAACTCTAACCTTAAACATTAAACCCTAATCTCTAAACCTTAAACCTTAAACTCTAACCATAATCCCTAAGCCAAACGTTAAACCATAAGACCTAAAACCCTAAACCCTAAACCCTAAATACTAAAACCATAAACCTTAAACCCTAAACCCTAAGCCAAACCTTAAACCCTTAAACCTTAAACCTTAAAACCTTAAACCCTTTACCGTAAACCCTAAACCCCAAACCCTAAAACCCTAAACCCTAAACCCTAAACCTAATCCCTAAGCCAAAGCTTAAACCCTAAAACCTTAAACCTTAAACCTTAAACCCTAACTCTAAGCCTATCTCCATGCCCTAAGCCTAACTATAAACCTTAAACCAAAAACAATTATATCACCTAAACCCTAACCCTTATCCCTAAACCTAATTCGAAACCTTAAACCCTAACCTTGAGTCTCTAACCTTAAACCTTAACCCTAAAACCTTAAACATTATGCACAATCCCTAATCACTAAACCTTAAACCCTAACTCTAATGCTAACCCTAATCCCTAAGCCTAACCTTAAACCTTAACTTAGAAAATGGTCTTATCCTCCCTAATTCCTAAGCCTGACCTTAATCCCTATGAACGAGAAACAAAAAAAAATATTTTTGAAGGGAAAAAACATGAAATGAAAATTATAATCACCATAAGGATGAAGCATCAACTATTTTGAATCCAAAAAAAATATTAAAAAAATAAAAATAAATAAACAAATTGTTTGTTCATTGTTTGTTAAACCGGTACCGTTTTATGAACAAAATATTTTTTTATATTTTCTTTATATATTTTTTTTGGATTCAAAATAGTTGATACTTTCTCCGTATGGAGATTATCGTGTTCATTTCATGTTTCTTCCATTCATAAATAATTTTTTTGTTTCTCGTTCATAGGGATTAAGGTTAGGCTTAGCGATTAGGGTTAGCATTAGAGTTATGGTTTATGGTTTAGCGATTAGGGTTAGTGTATAATGTTTAAGGTTTTAGGGTTAAGGTTTAAGGTTAGAAACTCGAGGTTAGGTTTAAGGTTTCGAATTAGGTTTAGGGATAAGGTTAGGTTTAAGTGAGACAATTGTTTTTGGTTTAAGGTTTTGGTTAGGCTTAGGATTGGGGATAGGGCTAGAGTTAGCGTTTAAGGCTTTGGGATTAAGGTTCAGGTTTAAGGTATAAGGTTTAAGGTTAGGGAATAAGAGTTAGGGTTAGGGTTTAGGGTTTAGGGTTTAAGATTTAAGGTTTTAGAGATTAGGTTTAAGGGTTTAGGGTTTAGGGTGTAACCCGTGATGACTTCGTTTTAATCCCAAAAAATGTTGTTTAAGCACTGTTACGGGCTTTGGAAGTTTTTTGTGTTTTTCATTCATTTTTATTTATTTTTTCCTTTTAGGGTTCTGTTTGGTTAGGGCATATAGGGTTAGGGTTTAAGATTTAAGGTTTCCGTTACCTTAAGCCTAAACTCTAACCTTAAACATTAAACCCTAATCCCTAAACCTTAAACCTTAAACTCTAACCATAATCCCTAAGCCAAACGTTAAACCATAAGACCTAAAACCCTAAACCCTAAACCCTAAATACTAAAACCATAAACCTTAAACCCTAAACCCTAAGCCAAACCTTAAACCCTTAAACCTTAAACCTTAAAACCTTAAACCCTTTACCGTAAACCCTAAACCCCAAACCCTAAAACCCTAAACCCTAAACCCTAAACCTAATCCCTAAGCCAAAGCTTAAACCCTAAAACCTTAAACCTTAAACCTTAAACCCTAACTCTAAGCCTATCTCCATGCCCTAAGCCTAACTATAAACCTTAAACCAAAAACAATTCTATCACCTAAACCCTAACCCTTATCCCTAAACCTAATTGATTCGAACCTTAAACCCTAACCTTGAGTCTCTAACCTTAAACCTTAACCCTAAAACCTTAAACATTATGCACAATCCCTAATCACTAAACCTTAAACCCTAACTCTAATGCTAACCCTAATCCCTAAGCCTAACCTTAAACCTTAACTTAGAAAATGGTCTTATCCTAATCCCTAATCCCGACCTATGAATCCCTATGAGCGAGAAACAAAAAAATATTTTTGAAGGTAAAAACATGAAATGAACATTATAATCACCATAAGGATGAAGCATCAACTATTTTGAATCAAAAAAAATATTAAAAAAATAAAAATAAATAAACAAATTGTTTGTTCATAAACCGGTACCAGTTTTATGAACAAAATATTTTTATATTTTTTATATTTTCTTTATATTTTTTTTGGATTCAAAATAGTTGATACTTCCTCCGTATGGAGATTATCGTGTTCATTTCATGTTTCTTCCATTCATAAATAATTTTTTTGTTTCTCGTTCATAGGGATTAAGGTTAGGCTTAGCGATTAGGGTTAGCATTAGAGTTATGGTTTATGGTTTAGCGATTAGGGTTAGTGTATAATGTTTAAGGTTTTAGGGTTAAGGTTTAAGGTTAGAAACTCGAGGTTAGGGTTTAAGGTTTCGAATTAGGTTTAGGGATAAGGTTAGGTTTAAGTGAGACAATTGTTTTGGTTTAAGGTTTTTGGTTAGGCTTAGGGATTGGGGATAGGGCTAGAGTTAGCGTTTAAGGCTTTGGGATTAAGGTTCAGGTTTAAGGTATAAGGTTTAAGGTTAGGGAATAAGAGTTAGGGTTAGGGTTTAGGGTTTAGGGTTTAAGATTTAAGGTTTTAGAGATTAGGTTTAAGGGTTTAGGGTGTAACCCGTGATGACTTCGTTTTAATCCCAAAAAATGTTGTTTAAGCAATGTTACGGCTTTGGAAGTTTTTGTGTTTTTCATTCATTTTTATTTATTTTTTCCTTTTAGGGTTCTGTTTGGTTAGGGCATATAGGGTTAGGGTTTAAGATTTAAGGTTTCCATACCTTAAGCCTAAACTCTAACCTTAAACATTAAACCCTAATCCCTAAACCTTAAACCTTAAACTCTAACCATAATCCCTAAGCCAAACGTTAAACCATAAGACCTAAAACCCTAAACCCTAAACCCTAAATACTAAAACCATAAACCTTAAACCCTAAACCCTAAGCCAAACCTTAAACCCTAAACCTTAAACCTTAAAACCTTAAACCCTTTACCGTAAACCCTAAACCCCAAACCCTAAAACCCTAAACCCTAAACCTAATCCCTAAGCCAAAGCTTAAACCCTAAAACCTTAAACCTTAAACCTTAAACCTTAAACCCTAACTCTAAGCCTATCTCCATGCCCTAAGCCTAACTATAAACCTTAAACCAAAAACAATTCTATCACCTAAACCCTAACCCTTATCCCTAAACCTAATTCGAAACCTTAAACCCTAACCTTGAGTCTCTAACCTTAAACCTTAACCCTAAAACCTTAAACATTATGCACAATCCCTAATCACTAAACCTTAAACCCTAACTCTAATGCTAACCCTAATCCCTAAGCCTAACCTTAAACCTTAACTTAGAAAATGGTCTTATCCTCCTAATCCCTAGTCGACCTTAATCTATGAACGAAACAAAAAAATATTTTTGAAACATGAAATGAACATTATAATCACCATAAAGATCAACTATTTTGAATCAAAAAAAATATTAAAAATAAAATAAAAAATAATTGTTTGTTCAAAACCGTACCAGCTTTTATGAACAAAATATTTTTTATTTTTTTATATTTTCTTTTATATTTTTTTTGGATTCAAAATAGTTGATACTTCCTCCGTATGGAGATTATCGTGTTCATTTCATGTTTCTTCCATTCATAAATAATTTTTTTTGTTTCTCGTTCATAGGGATTAAGGTTAGGCTTAGCGATTAGGGTTAGCATTAGAGTTATGGTTTATGGTTTAGCGATTAGGGTTAGTGTATAATGTTTAAGGTTTTAGGGTTAAGGTTTAAGGTTAGAAACTCGAGGTTAGGTTTAAGGTTTCAATTAGGTTTAGGGATAAGGTTAGGTTTAAGTGAGACAATTGTTTTTGGTTTGGGTTTTGGTTAGGCTTAGGGATTGGGGATAGGCTAGAGTTAGCGCTTAAGGCTTTGGGATTAAGGTTCAGTTTAAGGTATAAGGTTTAAGGTTAGGAATAAGAGTTGGTTAGGGTTGTGGTTTAGGTTTAAGATTTGTTTTAGAGATTAGGTTTAAGGGTTTAGGTTTAGGTGTAACCCGTGATGACTTCGCTTTTAATCCAAAAAATGTTGTTTAAGCAATCGTTACTGGCTTTGGAAGTTTTTTGTGTTTTTCATTCATTTTTATTTATTTTTTCCTTTTAGGGTTCTGTTTGGTTATAGTGGGTTAGGGTTTAAGATTTAAGGTTTCCAAGTACCTTAAGCCTAAACTCTAACCTTAAACATTAAACCCTAATCCCTAAACCTTAAACCTTAAACTCTAACCATAATCCCTAAGCCAAACGTTAAACCATAAGACCTAAAAACCCTAAACCCTAAACCCTAAATACTAAAACCATAAACCTTAAACCTTAAACCCCAAGCCAAACTTTTAAACCCTTAAACCCAAACCTTAAACCCCTAAAAACCTTAAACCCTACCTAAACCCTAAACCCAAACCCTAAAACCCTAAACCCTAAACCCTAAACCTAACCCTAAGCCAAACCTTAAACC
>JABEVN020000275.1:0-37407 GCA_013146195.2 Codonopsis lanceolata | reverse complement strand
GTTTGCGATTATTAGAGGAAGGAAGGAATGTCTCTATGAATACTCACGAAATGATGGCAAGATGGGGGCGGCTTACTTACAGTGTCTTTTGGCTCGGAGTAGCCACGCTTTGATCCCTTTATCTAGTGGATGGCGGGGATCATTGCGAATAATGATAGGGAGGCGGTGGCCGGAGTGGATTCCTCACTTCAGATTGGCCAATAATGTGGTTGATCAAATGAATGCCATTTTTGAGGCGAGGCCAGCGGCGATGAGGATGAGGATCCTGCTCCCGGCTGTTAGCCCGGTGATAATAGATGTCGAGGAGAATCGGGCTACTCCTTGCCGAGGCGGCAATTTGCCTCTTCCTTGACGAATCTTGAGAAGCTACCTCCTCCACCACCTCTTCCTCGACTTGCGGTCAGAGATGGACGGAGAATATTTCTTATTTGGACACCTCGGGGGATAGCCAACGAGGAGGGAACTAGATAGCTTTTGATCATCCTTGTACTTATTTCTCTTTTATTTAATTGAAAACTTATAATGAGAACTTTTATTTCAAAATTGTGTATGAATGTCCTCACATTATTTGCTTAATTTCGGTTTGCATTAGCGAAAACAATTAGGATCATCGGGCGGGGCCCGCCGCTAGTCGGCATCATCTAAATAATTGGCTCTTGCCGAGGCGAGAGTTGTGTGCCGCGTTAGCGGGCATGGCCCTTGGTTCATCGAACCGTTAACATTATTTAGGCTGGATATTGATTTGACGAGATTTATCTCCTTTGCCGTAAAGCGAACAAAGCTGTCAAACAATATCGAACATGGATTCTCCCCTTCTCTGTTGAGGCATTCAAACTTAAAAATATAAGCAGGCGGGGCCCACTTTGCTTTCGATTTTTCAAGCAAAGTTTTGTTTATATTTGTTTGAGTATATTTTCCTTTTGACATGCACAATTTCAAGATTTCAATCCATATACGCAATCACTTTCATTCGAAACAATTTTATTATTGAAGAAACCTTATTGAAAATCTGATCAACCAAGATAGCGGAACTAACGCCCGTGTTAATAATAATATTTCTTCAAATGATCGAGAATGCCAAGGATGTTTCAAATGTTTGCCTTCACGATTACGGGGTGTAAGTACCTTCTCGAACAATTCTGTAACCTTAAATGGTCCTTCGATTAGGTGACAATTTCCCTCGTTACGGTTCTTTGTCACCTGCCTGATTTTCCTAAGGACCAATCTCAATTTTGAATGCTCTTCCCGAACTTTCCTATCATGATGGGCTTTGGCCTTACGCTTGTAGTTAACCATCACGATGCGAGCTTCAATCTACGTTCCTCGAGAAGGTCAAGGTCGATTGCAGGCGACCTCGTTGTTTTGCTTTCGTTATAATGGGCCACTGCATGCTGGGAAAGGCTGTTTCGGTTGGGATTCTGACCTCGATCCGTGCGTGAGAGCAAAGGTGTTTCACTGTTGATCCCACTACGGTCGTTCTAATCGACCATAAAGCATTTGGTAACTCGTCGCCCATTTTCTGCTTTCGATCATCCAAATTTCGTTTGAGGCGTCATGATTTGTTTGTTCGCGGCTTACGCTTGTCCATTGCCTTGTGGATATGCCATTGAAGGCGCAGTGCTTAACATACATCTGTTACATTCTAACGTAAATTTGTCGAAATTGTGTGCGTGATCGAAGCAATGGCTCTAGGTAACCAACGACACGGATGTGGTCATGCGCGAAGTTGATGATGTTGTTTTTCGGTGATGGTCGCCAATGGTTTTGCTTCAATCCATTTGGTGAAGTAGTCGATTGCCACCACTTGCATATTTGAATTGAGATCGCTAGAGGAAAAGGTCGATTATGTCAATTCCCGCGTAATCGAATGGCCATGCGCGCGGCGGGAGTGCGCTTTCGGTGGATGGCGATCTAGGTATATCCATGAGCCTCGACATTTGTCACATTTACGCACGTAAAGAACATCTTTTTAACGTGATCAATAGTAACACTGAAAATAAAATTTTTTTGTGCCAGGTCAGGTGCCCACTGGATGACCGCCACATTCTCCTTGATGGACCTCGTATAGAAGCTCTTGGGTCATTTACGGTCGAACCAACGAAGCATCGGTCTTACCCTTGATCGCATGCAGTACCTCCAGGCCACGAGTATCGACATACAGTTCAGGACAACTCTTGCTCGATTTTTGTCTTACGGTAATATACCTTTCGATGAAATCTTTATACTCGTCGATCCGGCATCTTTTCGGCGGCTCGATATCCATTATTCGGTCCTTTTCAATCGAAGGTGTTTCGGATGATCAATCATCCTTTTGGCCTTAACACGGATATTTAGTCTCTGCTATCTTGGAAAGGTAGTGCGCTCGCATTATCTATACGATCAATCTGACGATCTCCCAACTTGAAGCTCTTCAAAATTTCTTTGACTAACTTCGCGATTACTTGACCAATGTAGGATTATGGACTGCATACTCCCCAGTGCTTGGTTGCGACTAATTGTGAATCAGAGTATCTTGTAACGAATCAATATCCATGTCTAGCGAGCTCTAATCCGGCAATCATGGCCTCGTACTCGGCTTGATTGTTGGAGGCGGGGAAATTTGAATCTAAGAGCCATCTCGAACTTCGTCGGCTGATCCGGTGTGACGATAAGATGCTGCTTTCCATTGCCGTTTTACTCGGCGCCATCCACGAATAATTCCCAACGGTGGGCTTTGGTTTGATCTTAATCGTTTTTCTTGTTCGGTAGGCGAGTTGTGCTCGGGACAACTTCTTTCATGGTTGGGCTTCGTTTCTACAAAAGTCGGCCAATGCACGTGCCTTGATTGCCTTTAGGTGGTTGATAGTCGATGTGAAATTACGTGAGCTCGATGGACCAACCAAGCATTCTTCTGAAAAATCGGGCTTGTGCAAAATTTTTCGTAATGGTGAGTCGGTGTACAATTATCACATGTGCGAGAAAAGTAGGCTCGTAATTTCCGAGCGGCAATAACAAGAGAGTAGGCCAACTTTTCTATATTAAAATATCGGCTCTCTACAGGTGTGAGAGCTTTTGACCACATGTCTGCGGGTTTTGGACATTTGACTCCTCCCAACAAAAGCGGCCCGCGGCACAGTGCGTGGGCGCAGTAATATAGGTTTTCTCCCATTTCGGTGCTCATTAAGGGTGGTTCAGAGATACTTCTTAAGTTGCTTGAGCGCCTGCACATTCCTCATTCCACTCAAAATTCTTGTTTCCGGAGTACTTTGAAGAAGGGTAAACATCGTTCGGGCCGAAATGAAACGACAGGCGATGGCGGTTCCGTTCAGCGTTGGGCGTCTTTAATACATCACAGCACTTATTCATGTCGAGTAGAGCTTGAATCTTCTCACGGTTAGCCTCTATCCCCCTACGGTTAACCATGAACCCCAAAATTTCCCGCCCGAGCAGCAGCATAACTGCTCGGGTTGACTTCATGTTGTTCTTTCGGGTTGGTAAAAGTTTCCTCAAGTCTTTCTTGTGGTCTCTCCCCTTTGTCTTGATGACCATGTCATCAATGTATGCTTCCATGTTTCTACCAATTTGTTGGCCAAAAACTCTGTTGACCATACCGAGCAAGTGGCCCCAGCTTTTCAACCCGAAGCGGCATCATTTTATAAGTAGAGACCGGCCACTTTCGAAATGCGGTTAAAGCCTTGTCATGCTCTCGCCATTTTCACTTGGTGGTATCCCGAATATGCATCAAGAAGCCGAGCATTTCGAATCCGGCAATTGCATCAACCATCCTATCAATGCGGGAAGAATCGCTTTCACAAGCCTTATTAAGATCCGTAAGTCCACGCACATTCTCCATTTATCATTGCTTTTTAACCATAACCACATTGGCGAAGCAGAGGGTAATGAATTTCTTCAATGATGTCTCGCCGCAGCTTCTCTACTTCCTTCTTTATAGCCTCATTTTTTTCTCTGCGGAGAATTGGCGAGGTCAGCTGTTGAATTGGTCCGTCTTCGGGTCCACACTTAGCCGGATGAAGAGCTACCTCCCTCACTTATGCCTCATATCTTCCAATCGGTCCAGCAAATACATCAAGGCTTGACTTTAATTGTTCGATCAATCTTGTCCGCTTCCTGGGAAAGTGTTGTCCCAATTTTGATTTTTTCTCTGCCTGAAAAGATGGATTGATGACAATTTCCTCGAGCTCATCTTCACTGAATTCGGCTCTTCACGGACCTCGCAATGTGTCCATTTCAATTTTTTTCGCCTTTGGCTCTCTTTTACGAATGCGGGCTTTGATGTTTCCTCGGCGGCCTCGGCCTCCTTGTCCTCGGGGTGATCAACCTCCATGTTTTCTCGTCAGCGAGCACTCTCCCTCGTAAATTACAGCTATATTGTCCGGTGGCTTTCACTCGAACAACGATTTCATTAGGGATGGCGAGTGCGATTTTTCCTCTTTCTTCTCCGCGCTTCCCTGACAAATTCCCACATTGCTCTGGGGTTGACTATGAAGGATGCCAACGCCGTTGTTCTGTGAAACTTTGCTCGCCTGGTGGAACCGAGGCTACCATCCGAAGCGAGCCATGGATGGATGCCCATGATGGCATTATACGGAGATTTCAGATCGATCACGAGGAGTTATGACTTCTAGCCTCGTATGTTCCCCATCGCCTATGTAAACTTCCAGTCAACTGCATTCCCTGACCGACTTTATGATTTGTAAACCTTCCGAGTTCCCAAGTAAGGTTTTAATCGGCACGCGGACCAATCTCCTTAAAACAACTCGTAATAAAGCACGCCCCAAGATGCTCCCCAGATCTACGAGCACTCTGCACTTGCCGCTTGTTAATCAAAGCCGACACAACCAAAGGACGTTCGACGCGTAGGGTTGGCTTTGCTGCCTCGCCGCGAGTGAACTGGATGGTCTCGCCGCCAAATCGAAGTTACTTGGTGGCATATTCATCACTTTTGAAAGTGAATAAATATGCCTCGGCTGAGTCGAACGGGTTCTTCTCAAGAATAACATTCACCACCCCGCTTATCCGGGGGCATTGCTGCTTTCCGCCTCGCTTTCCCGAGCAGAGGTCACGCCGATTGCCACCTCGTGTGGTTCCCTTTGAACCTATCAAGACGCCCTGATTAATCAAGCTGGATTTCGAGAATGAAACATTCCTCCACATGCCCCACGTCGTTATGGTAGGCACAAAATTTTGTGCTATCCATGTATCACTGCGATATCCGGATTCACGATAGGAGCAGGGGAGATCATTCTCGTATTTGCATCATTATTTCCTCTCCTCAAGTGTTTAAGGAGTGAAATGTGGCTCCCTCGAATCGCTGAGTGGAATCGAAGTCTGTTCCTCTCAGAAAATTATTGTTATTTCCGAGCTAGGATTGTAGTTGGTGTTGAATTATTTTCCGTTTTCCTTCCATTTTCCCTTCCGATGCGCCTCGAGTCGGTGAGCAGGTTGTGCTCGAGCAAGCATCTCACCACAGTGGCCGGTGGATGCATCACCAATTCTGCTTGGGGCCACACCCCGCCATATTGTTCAAAAACAAAAGCGTAACCTCTCCTTGATCATGCCGAGTGACTTGTTCGAGCACCTTAGTGAACCTTTCCACATAGCTATGGGAAGATTCATCGATTCCTTGAACCACTTTGCGGAGGTCGAATCGACTTTTGGGGAGAGCTCGGTGAGCCAAATTACGCTAGAACTTCTCCTTCAAGTCTTTCCACGCCGTAATAGACCCTTTCGAAACGCCTAACCAACTCACAGGCTTTACCTGTATGGCCCACCAAATGCCTTCATTTTCAAGGCTTCATTACTAGTCACCAAGCCGACTGAGCTTCAAATGATCGTAGCCAATCTCACGCTTTCGGGTTTTTCCCCGAGTATTTATCAAAATTCGGGAAAAACGGACTCCCTGTCTGGAGGTGTGTTTTCAATCCGTCTGCGAATGGACTACCATCGAAGATCGGCGGACCCATCGAGCGGCGACCGGCCTTCCCACCCATCCATTCTCGCTGCACAATTGCCAAAACCTCGGCCATTATAAAGGTTGAGTTGAATGCTGATTGCCGTTGGAATTACTACGAGCTATAGCGGCGAGGTGCCTCAATTTCTTGTGCTCGGAGCTGGCTGGGGACCCTTGGAGGTCTTGTTGTCTAAATGGCGGTGCGTGCGCTCGCTGCATCGTGTTCGCGACGGGGTGAAACTCGTCGAGACCGATGAGAATAGCGAGATCGAGAATGATATGAGCAGCTCACGTTCATCATTTCGACTTCGCTTTGGTATTGTGACTCATCGACTATCTTGTACTCTCGGCGTTTATCGGCTTCGCCTTTCTCATGGATGTCCATGGCATTGGCATCCTGGTTGTGGCTGCCATCGCTTTCTGCACGAGTTCGGGCTGGAGCCTGATCGATGGCCAAAGGGGGCTTGTGCGGGGCATGGCCGCCAACACTAAGCACCACTTTGACCACGTGTGGAGCACTAAGCGGGTACAATTGGTATGCTTGTTCCTCTATGGGAGGCGGTGGGCGACAACGGCTAGGCGTTGATTCGAGAATAAACATCTTGCTTTCGAATCTTGAGCTTGATTGCGAAAACTTGCGCAGGCTTGTTCATTGATGGGATAAGCTGCGCCGCGGAATTAAGTCGGCGACTTCCTACGTTGGTTCAACTGATCCCTTAACTCAACTGAATTGGCCCTTTGCTGTTGCAATTGATTTCTCAAATCATGCTGAGGGGGGTCAGTTCCTGGGACGAAACCAACTTCACCATTAGGTGCATGTTGTGCCGCCACTTGAGATCTGGTCATTACCCCGCTTAGCGGTGGTAGGCCATTCGCGGAAGCCGGGTCGGTTGGGGAATCCTCGGGCTGTTACTAATTGGGGGCAATCCGCGAGCAGATACATCATCGCCGACATTTCCGCTTGCTCCAACCTGTCCCTTTCCGTTCTTGGCCATGCTAACAAAAGTTGATGAAAAGTGAAACTAAAAATTTTTCGTTTCCCGGCAACGGAACCAAACTCATGGTGCACAATCTGGTCTTGAGCCGGTCCTTGCGGTTTATGGGATATATGGGCTTAACTGAATGTGAGAACTCCTAGAACCCTGTCAAAAGAAGAAAACACCTTAGATGGAATGCAAGGCAGGGCCTCGCGAAACCCCTCAAGTGTGAGAGTAAGTATTGAGCTTAGTTGAAAGCAAAATA
Organism: Codonopsis lanceolata; assembly: GCA_013146195.2. NCBI lineage: Eukaryota > Viridiplantae > Streptophyta > Magnoliopsida > Asterales > Campanulaceae > Codonopsis > Codonopsis lanceolata. The sequence goes on along the minus strand of JABEVN020000275.1, from coordinate 30,215 downwards.
ACAGGGTTTCGGTATGTAGAATAGTGCGTACCTTTCAAATGAGATTTTATGAAGTATATATAGCCTTCCTTGGAGTAAGATCCGGGTTAGGCTATGATCACAGAGATATTTTAGGGTTGTAATCCCATGAATGCGGGTTGACCGCGTAACTGAAGGAATCTTAGCTAAAATCTCGGGATCGGCGAGGTTATCTCGAAATTAATACCGAGCTCATTCGGGCAGCCTTGCTCCCTGCTCGCTGAGTGATAGAGAAGTTCCTGCTCGGGATGAATGTATGATGATCATCTCGCGGCTATCCTGCTCGGGTAATCTCTTTCTTGGTCTCTGTCATACACGTGATTATCACGTGTTGGCGCCTGTGCTTGGCTCGTGACCAAAGTTTGGGCCGAGCTCATCATTCATTAACAATAATCGATTTCGAGCTCGTCTTCATTAAAAGCTTCCTTCAACTCAAAATTCGTATGAACTTCAGTTAATTCCAGATCATAAATATCGTATCCCAAAAAATTGGCCATAGCAGTAATCATCTTGGATTTTCCATGATAAAATCGAGGTAGGATTCAAGAATGAAGGATTTATCTTTTTTATTGATTCGGAGCGTGAAGCCTTTTTTCTCCTTCGGCATCGGCCGCCACGAGAAAGTTTGGGACTGTCGAGAGTCGCCATGTGTTCCCAAACGATGGCGATGACGTTGTAGAATGTAGACATCAATGAGGTGGTCGTTATTGGGGAGGCCGAAAGTTATTGCGCTAGAGTTGAGCCTCGGGTGAGAGTTGAGACTAATCAAAAGGAAAGTCAGCAGCATGAAAGTTACCTTTTTGCCCTCAAAATAACTCACGTGCAATGCACATGGCGAGTTAATGGCGGCCTCTTCACGGCATCCAGTCAAAGGACACAAGTGTGCAAAAACTGTGTACTTTGGACCCAACTATGCACTTTTTGAATCGAGAGACGATTGGTAGAAATGTTTAAAGTACATGGACGAATGATGAAGTTAACCCAATTATATATCTAGGTCCCCCTTTTTCTTTGTTTTCGGACTCCACCACTATAATCTTCTTACAAATAACCCCCTAAACTATGGATCATGTTTAAATTGTGTCCCTCAACTATCACTTAAAGCATTATACCCCTCGACTATAATATTTTCTTAAATCACATCTTTTATTTAGGCACTTTGTTTCAATTGACAGAATAAGATGTATTGACATCGTATCATAGGCACAAGTACAAAAATCTAGTAATATCTGACAGTCCAAATTGATTTATAAATATATAAGTTACATATAAACCCTGCAGATATGGGTTGTGTTTGAATTATCTCCTCTACAATGTAAATTATATATAAGCCCATCAGTTGTTGGTTTGTTTGAAATACCTCATCCATAATTAATTACAACAATGCTTTTCTCAACCATATTTTTTTAATCACATCTTTCCGTTTAAGTCGACGAAGTAATTATCTATAATTTATCCCGGGCGTCCATTAAGATAATCGTATATCAACACCATGCCTACGGTACGGACACGGGCACAAGCACTGGCACAGGCTCAAGCACAGATACTAGTCTCATACTAAAACGGCTCGCAGATTATAACTTTTGGCAGTAACAAACTTCCATTTTTTTCTTACTTATGATTAACTAATATTCCATGAGAATTGCCCTTTCAGGGAATGTGATTGGAGTGACATTGAAACAATGAATTCCACTGATCCCAGAATGAGTTCAGTTTAAAGTTACTTAGAGCAACTAACCATAGGTTTATTGCTAAGTTGAACGATGGTCATTCCGCTTCATGTCATTTTTTTACACATTTCATCGCATAATTGTTCAAATATAGCATACAAAAGGTGCAGTAACTGAATTGCACTTCTTATGGACTTATATGCAGTTATCAACAACTGTTCGCCAAAAATGAACATTTGCATTCAAGTTACTAGTCTACAGAGGACTAATTTTTCACTATATCATAATTCATACATAAACAGGTCCAAACTTGGCATAAAACAGTCGGTCTTCATTTCTAGTTACGTAGTAGGATTGGGGTATACTTTAGGCTTTGGCTTAACTTCGACTTCATTTACGCTGCGCACAAAGATGGAATCTGGCTCACGGCTGCAAGATAAACAATTAGACAAGTATTAGACAGGCACACCACATGCAAAAAGTCACGGAAAACAAGGCATGCTTACGCTTTCTCGCCCTCTTCATATGTATAACTGGATGCGACAGCCAACAATCGACCATCTCTGCTGAATGATAAGGCAGCAATGCTTGTCGGGTACTTTGGGTACTGCAGGTTAACAAAATTACAAGCCAACAAGAATGGTCAAGTATCTACAAACACATTGTGAAAGAAATACATGACAACTGAACAATTTCCTGTATAATGTACCTGATACAGTCTCTTCTTGTTGTTTCCATCCCACACGTTGACAATACCATCACAGCCACCAGTTGCAAATGTACCATAACTGAAGGAATTAAAATGTGCTTAAGATGATAAAATATGAAAGCGGCCAAAATAATTTTAAGATCGTGCCACTATCACTTTTCTTTCCATCAAGGGATCCGGTTTCAGTTAGCTTTTATAAAGAGCTGGTGATATAAGTGAACGTTTTCCGCTGCTCAATGACCTTGCTCAATTAGAGCAAGATTCTAATAGTTGCTAATCTATGCAAAGCATAATACTTATCAATGAAACAATCAGTTTCAGATTTCTTTATCAATTTTATTAGTGAACTCTACGAAGTAGTTAATCCAAGAAATTGGTCAACTATTTCATGTCAAAATCGCAATGCGGGATCATAACTTGACCTTCTCTGAGAAGCTGCAACGATCTAGGTTTTTTCCTGAACTGGATACTTTGGAATTATAATCATGAAATTGGATAGTGATGTTGGAAACTTACACTGGGTGAAACGCAATGGCATTTACAGGGTAAACAATGTCTCTTCCAGCTTCTGATTTTCGATGACACTTGAATGCATATCTGAAGAAAGCTTAAAAGGCATCAAGTATTGGCAATAGATAAAACTGCATGAGAAAACAAACATAGGCATGTCTGCATTTTTCATTTAATACAGTCCAAGATGAGGTTCAGTTGCATAGCTATTCAGTCAGCTCTTGGCTAACAGTGAAGGCATGTCTGCAAATTCAACTCAGCTAGTATTAACGTTATAAGGTCTGGTTCCCAGGTGATTGGTCAATAAATGCTAGGACGTGAAAGTTGACATCATAGATTTAACTTGAAAGGATCTTAAATATAAAGTTCCCATAGCAAATCACTGCACAAGCAATGATTATATATAAACTCAAAGGATCTTATCCCTCCAGTGCTATGAGATAGAGAACCAGTATTCTCCACCAAAGCTGCTAGGATGTGTGAGGGGGGATAATCAATCTGAAGTAAGGGCTTCTAGTGGGAATTAAATATGCTAACAATTGGTTTGCTTCGTATAGCAGCGACTGGGGACATTAGTCATACGCATAGCAATAGACAAAAACCATAAAACCCACAAATTAAAAGCGAGATGAGGAGATAATATGGTGCAATAATAGGGCATTACTCGAGAAACCTAACTATCAAGAAGCAGCACGTGCTAATGAAAACCAAATGCGAGCAACATTGGATAATTTTCATATTAATGCCTATTATGCAAAACAATACATACTTTTTGGATTGACCGGCCTCGGAAAGATCAAAATATTCCATTGCAACCCTGCCTTCCACAGAACTAAGAGCATAACCTGCACTTTGTTGGCGTGGTCAGAAACAAAATAAAAGCAAGAATGCATTGAAATGACAAAGGTCATCAAATTAACAATAGCGGACACTTCCATCAAAAAAGGTACTAGTACATGACCCTACTCCTGGTAAAATTAACTCAAAGAGCCAGATGAATGTTAAACAATTACGTGCATAGAAAAAGTAGAAAAGGAAATACAAAGTTCCAGAGTGACACCTGTTCCATCAGGATAACACCGCACGCATCGGGTTTGGTATTTCAATGAAGATTCCCTCCGTTGTTCCGGTTGAGCCATATTCCGTAAATCATAAACATTGACATGCCTTCCAGCAGTTGCTACAACTAAACGATTGCCAACAAGAGATAGAGAATAGACACGCTCAGGTTGAGCGTATGTCCCAACAAGAGCACGCTCCTGACCACTTGCACCTCTAGGATCCCAACACTTCAGGGTTTTGTCCCAACTACCAGTTATCACCTGCCCTGCAAGTGTGATGGGGTGAAAAGTATGTTATTAACAAAAGAAATATCCAGAACATTGCAGGACCAGTACAGAGGTCAGGTCACATTGTTAAGTATTCTGCAAGTAAATCATTACAGAATGATAGCAAGATTGAACTAATAAATAAAAATACATCCTATTTATAATATAAATGATGAGAATGAGATGTAATAATTACACATTGACATGGGTTTATGACTTCTCGTCATCAAATAAGAACAGAATATGAAGTATGAACAGTCCAGTGCAAGAGGCCCCCACCATTGCAGTGTCTGGGAAGGGTCTAATAAGTACATGGCCATACCCCATACATATAGTTTCCATAGTTAGATGTCATAGAATCCTAGAAAGGTAGAGAAACAGCTAGCGTAAAATGGTTATTGTAGGACTTTTCCTCACAAGACAACATTCAGTTCCTTTTGAATTCCCAGGGTTTAAATGTTGGGAAAAAGTTAGGAAAGGAAGAATATAAGTTCATGTTCCTGCTTTTAACGTATGTTTTGGATGCTACAAGATAATTAGGTAACCACCATAATCATTTTCCTGCGGGATAAACTTCACCACAAATCATATCCTACATTTCTAGTAGGGATTTGGCGTAGTGGAAAAGTTTTGACCTAATTTTTTATGTATTCTTACTAAAAATCAAATATACAGGAAAGTATCTTTCTAATCATTTTTATGTTCCTTCATTACACTTAACCATAAAATTCTCAAGGACTAGTTTTTTGCATATGTTTCCCGATATTCAGTCAGTGTGGAATTCCCATTCTAGTCACCAGTTTCAGAAGTTTCGTTCTCATCTATTAAATATTAAAAGCAAATATGTCATACATAATGTGTATGCATATTTTGTGCTTACTTTCTGTTTTTTTATTAGTTACTCCCTCTGCTCCAGACAAAGAGTCCATTGTATACTATTTTAGGATGTTTCACTTAACAAGTCCACTTTCAAAATTATATCTAAAACCTAGATAACATTTAACTTTACCCTCTAGATTTGATATTAACATATTGGTTATGCTTAAGCATTTTTGTAACTATGACCCAATCTAATGCTAGTTATAACATGGATTTTTTGGGTGAAACAAATAGAGTAATTTGTAATATTTTCAAAGTTTTATACTCCCTTCCATCCTTTGAGTGTCCCATGTGGTTCATGTTTGAAGTTTGTTACTCTTGGTAGTTTATGTTTATTGTGGGAGACAATGGGTAGCTATTTGGAGTGAAGTGGGAGAATTTTCGACAATCCAAAAAAATGTGATGGGGCTTGAAAACACCTCTCCTGCTTTTTACTCATCAAGCTTCTTAAAACTGCCCCCAAGCCAACTTGTTAATTACATTACTCATTCAAAACAGCTCGTGCAAAGTGTTGCACTTAATTCATCATGCCAAGGTATGCTTTTGATCACAAGAGTCATGATTTTCACTAGATTCTTTCGTTGAGAGCCTCTTGAATGTCCCAGGGGTCGGTGGTCGGGTGGAGTGCATTCACACTTCCAATTGAGTAATCATTTGCTAGCTGGAATTGATAATACCATGATTGATTAAATTACCTGTTACTTTCATTAGGTGCGTCTGATGCCTAGGCGGGATCTATCATGTTTTCAATATATTTTTTATTATAACCTAATTAATAGGCAAATCTTCAAATATACCAATAATAAATATCACCAAAAATTAAAAATTAAGAATTACATTATAATGTTAAATTTTGGAAGTAAAACCAACAATATAATGTCATTCCAAGGTTCAAAATATTACAAAATAGTCAATAGCTCAATACTCCATTGGTCCATTAACAAATTACAAATTTACAGTATTCGAAATTGATATTTATAATTTTTCTTTTTTAAAAAAAAAAAACCCAAATTTGACCAATTTGCCAAATTTCCAGGTGTCAAGGTGGTGTCTAGGCCGATTTTTAGAACAATGCTACTCACACAAATGTATTCTCCCTCCATCCCCCCCCCCAAAAAAAAGATATATATATACACACATATACATTGTTTCATTTAAAAAGTAACTTTTTAATGTTGTAATTTTACTCCTATATTTCCTTTAAATTGCATGAAAGTTGTTGATTTCTTTACACGACACCTTAGATAAACATCATGTTTTTCAAATGAAAGGAAAATTTTGAAAAAAAAAAACAAATCAGATTTGTAGCTCAAAACTTTAGTATGAGACTATCATTTTGGACAACCCAAAAAAGAAGGTAGTGGTCTTATATTTTCAGGGTAGAGTATATGAAATTTATATTAACCATCATTCTTTTGGTTCAAAATTCATCATCTACTATTCAGAATGAAATGCATGAAAACTTCCTAGAAATACAATCGTGTAAGCATCAGAACACCCCCCCCACCCAACACGAGAGAGAGAGAGAGAGAGAGAAAGGTTACCTTGATTCAAGATGGATAATTTATTTATTTTATTCAGATTGCAATTAAGGAGAGCTTTCGTAAAATGCAATCAGGGAAGCATCATACTCCCTTCTCCCTCCACTATAATAATGAAAGAAAAGGTTATTCATTGTAAAGCGAATGCTACCCTGCAATTAACATTTTCGACTCATTTATACTACTTTTCAAATATTCTCATTAACTTGATCTGGTTTTGCATACGCTCGTAACGCTCCCTGTTATTGTTTAAACGAAACAGCTTCTGATCTATAGCAACTTGCACCACACAACAAAAGAGAAAATGAAAACACTCAATTACAATGGCAAAATTAATTAAAACCAACCTGTTGCATATGAGTATTCAATGCAGCGAACAGGTGCATCATGCCTTCCCAAAATATCTTCTCTTCCATAGCCAAAAACAAGTCTGAAATATAAAAAGAACCATTATCTGGTTAGCATTACAAAAGTATATCTTCAAATTTTCATCATTCCAAACACAAACCACGATCATCTTTTTCAACAGACAACAGATCACATCAAATGGATGTGCACATAGGAGATGGAGAGAACAAAAATCATGTATCATATTTTGGAGTCTTCATTAGCAAATCCCGGAACCACTGAAGGTTTGCACAAAAAACTGCTTATTAATGATCAAAGAAAAACTATGAAAAACATACACACACACACACATACACACATGCATATGTGTATGCAATATGCTTATATGTATGTGTGTGTTGTGTCCCTATGATGAGACAAAATCATATGTTCGAACTGAAGACAAGACCGATTAAACCTCAGATGTTCACTAACCAGTTTAGCCAGACAGCAAACTACTTTCTCCCACAACCGTATAATAACTCCCCTTCTTTTAATTTTTTTGGTTTTGAAGTTGTTGCATAGTCTTAAGTTATAAAGTCATTGGCTGTGTACAACTGTACATAACTAGTTAACACAACGCCTACTTTTCTGGAATGCAGGAGCTCCTCATTTATTGATGTTTCATTTTCAAAATTCTTTTCCAAAATTTAAAATAAGGTGGTTTTTAAAGTCTACTACACATTTGGCGATCATTTTAGAGCATAATTTTTAAAATAACAATATTATCATTATCCCAGTGACCAATTTTCCTATACCTTAAATCCACAAGCTAGCAATTTTGAACATTCTTTTCCCCCCGTAGAACAAACCAGCTGGATCAGAATTGCTCAAACAATATACATAAAATAAATTAAAAGCTAAGATCATTGTCATTTCAAGACAAATACATGAAGAACAGTTATCTTGTCTTCAGGCAGAGCCAATTTCTATTGCAAAGGGTGGTACCATTTTAGAATGAACATATGCAGATCCCACAAGAGAAGGGACCTATTACCTACAGAAACCAGATGAAAACTCAAAACAACATTCTAATTGCAAAAGGTCAACCCATGTAAAGCATAGTCCATTTCTCAATTTTTGTTCACGTTAGTAGTTACTCCTCCCAACATTCCACTCAAAGATTCATACTTTGCTTTCTCAGTTTCATTTCAGAATCTAAGCATACAATTCTAAGATGTTCTAACTTTATTCCCCTCGTATCTAAAATAAACTAGCTGGTTATATAGTAATTTACAAGGGTAATAATGTATGCTTTAATAGTTTGACTTTTCAGATCACAATATCACATGTCAAGTTTGACTTTTCAAATTTGGATTCTTTGAGTGAAGAAGGAGTACCGAGTACCACATTAATCAGATTAATATATCTGCAAAATGATTCACTTTTAATCTATGTTCCTAAACAGAGAAGCCTGAATTTTGATTACATAAACAAAATGTTACTGCAGATCACATCTTATCACATTTGCTGACCGCTTCTGATCAGGTCATTGAGCTAGTATGCTAAAAATCAAGCTCTAACCATATGGACCTTTAGAAAGAAAAAAAATTAAACCAGAATAACGTTAGCTAGAACATAGAATTAGGGTACAATACCTCCTTACGGTATTATCAGCACTAGCACTAAATCCGGAGGAATCGTCGTGAAAGCGGCAATCGAAGACAGGACCTCCGTGCATGAACTCTCCTCGTAATACATTAGCGCTCGCATCGTACAATCGAACACTCTGACAACAAAAACCACAGCTAGAATTAGTTGGGGATTTGAGGTGGTGTGTGGTGAGAAAGAAAAAGGGAGGAAGATATTACTTTGTCCCAGGAGGAAACGAGGAGGTGATCGCTGTGATGGGAGAAGCGGATATTTGTAATACCGTCAGACGGCGGATTGGAGAGCTCCCGTCCGGTGAGTGGTGGGACGGCCGCCATGGTGTTGGTTGTGTAATGTTAACTAGGGTTTAGAGAGTGAGAGATGGAGTGGAAGGTATCGAGAATGTTTTGGGGGAGAGAAATGGGGGGAAGGGAATTTGAAAATGAGAGGAGGAGGCAGGGGGGGGGAGGGGTTTCAGATTTCAGGAATTTAAATTCGAACTAGATGGACATAGACATGGACCTCGTGATTGTTTCTGAGATTGATTCTGTTACTTTTACAGCAATTAATTCATTCATTTTTTACCAAGGTACAAGTACAAATACGATGCTGTCTTTTTTTAATAAGGCTGTGGCTGTCCTTCATTTTTATTGCACCTTTATACCAAGTGTCATTTGCACGATGGGTGTTTTATTCTTTGAAAATTTATCCATTTACGGCTCATCCTACTTTCTCTATATTTCTATGGAGTATATGACTGCATAGAAATAAAAAGTTGTAGAACAACATTTGACAAAGCCCACTTAATTGTGTTAACGGCAATTGAATTCCTCTATGAATGGACAAGGGCTCGTCTATTAATGTCACAATCAGCTAACCGGAAGTGCGAGTAAAGTGAGCTGAAAAATATCAATAGTTACTTATTGAAAATATAACGTTGATGCATCGGTCTTTACTGAACATGAAATGATCAGTTTTGTGGTTGTTCTTTGAGGTTCCAATGGAGATTTTATTGCTTGAAGGTTAGCAAAACAAAGTGGGATCCCAGAGGTGAGAGAAGTTGAAGCTCTTGCGTTGCTAAGTACTCTTCAATGGGTTGTCTCTGTAGAACTACAAAATGATATCTTTGAAATTGACCGTAAGGGTGTGGTTGCTGTAATTATAGGGGGTGTGGTTGCTACAATTATTGGTGGTGTAGTTAATAATTATGAGTTTGGAAGAATTGTGGATAGTTGTCGAGAAGTGCTTACGGATGGAAATTTCTTCCAGGTGGTCTATGCAGGGCGACGAACGAACATGGTTGCTCATACACTAGCTCGAGCAACCATTTCATATGCTAATCCTACTACCTTTCTTGATGTTCCAAATTGTATTAAGGATATAATGGTGAGAGATTGTATTGTCCATATGGAGTATTACTTAATGAGGTTTCTTTGGAGATAAAAAAAATCATTATCAACTTAGAAGCCGTGAGAATCAAGATAATTGAAGGGAGAACTTCGGTCGGTCACATTTACAAAGTTTTTAATCACTTCACTTCCCTTTTTGTTGGTAATAAGAAAAAGTCACTTTACGCATCGTATTTTGTGCATCGTAATGCAAAAAATGACTTTTTCGATTAAAAAAATTAAGGGAGTAGAGCGGTTAAAATTTTTGTAAAGGGAATCGGCCACAATTTTCTCGTAACTAAAACAGGTGAATGTGAATTTTCATTTCATGAGTATAACAGTACAATGTCTATTATCTCATCTTGTGCTTTATACATAACCCTTTTAGGAGAAAATGTGTCCACTGGTATTAAAATGAGTAATATTAAGAAAATAAAAGTAAATTATTATTATTATTATTATATATTCCTCCTCTACCTTGTATTTGCCAAAAAAAAAAATATATATATATATATATATATATATATATATGTACTTCACATTCAAACCAAGTTGTCACCCTATTTTTTCACTTTTTACAATATGATGACTCTAAAATTATTTTTTTTCAATTTAATCATTGTACTTGGCAACATATAGCACGTTTATCAATCCATTCAATTTTTTAGATGGAAAGCTTAAAACAATTGTAGAAACCCGAAAATACCATTGGGCTTAAATCACAATTCAAGTAAACGCACAAAATATAACAAATAAAAAATGGGACACTTGATACTGGAGAAATCGAAGCAGAGACGGGGTTGTTGGGTTTCACCGGAAGGAGGACGGTATTGACGAAGGAAGAAGGCTCAATCGGTTCTGTTGAGGGAATGAGATCAAAGAGAGAGGACGGCTGATTTAGGATGGTGATAGGGTTGAGAGAAATAAGGTGATAGTAGATGTGAGAGGGGTTTTAGCCGAGACAGAGCACGAAGGAGGCCGGCAATGTTGGGTTGGAAAGAAATGGAGAGAAGGCGGCTATGGTGGCTGGACTCGAGGTGGCTTTCAATGGAGACGAAAGCAGAGAGGACCCGTGTCTGGTTCGCTTGGTGTTGAGGGCGAGCGAACATGGGACACTCGCTGCCTTCGCCGGAATTTGAAGTAGGTGAGTGAAGATGGTGTCTGGCTCTGACGGGGTTGCTGGGTTTCACCGGAAAGAGGACGGCGTTGGCGAAGTAAGGAGGCTCAGTTGGCTCTATTGAGGGAAGGAGATCGAAGAGAGAAGACGACTGATTCGGGATGGTAAGATGGTTGAGATAGAGAAGGTGATAGCAGATGAAATGAGGGTTTTGGTCGGAGACAGAGCACGAAGGAGGCTGACAATGTTGGGTTGGAAAGAGATGGAGAGACAGCGGCTATGGTGACTGACTCGAGGTGGCCTTCAATGGAGACAAAAGCATAGAAGCGTTCTGACATAGATGGAGCTGGGGGTCGGCGATAAATGAAGAAGCGGCTGGTCGCTATGGGCTACGGCGCTGGGTTAGGGGAGAACGTGCGCCGGATCTGGAACAGGAGGGGGGACATCGGCTATTTTGTTGCAGAGAATGGAGATAGAGACCCAATCAGAGCGAAAACGCTGCTGGGTTTGAGAGAACTATACCATGTTAGAATTTGACAAGAGAAAGATGGATTGACTGCCTAAGATAATGTTTGATTAATGCTATAATACAATATACATGTTTCACAGAGATGGTAACTTTGTTTGGTGAATCCGGTGGTGGTGGGTTTGATTATGTTAGTGGGGGTTGACCAACGGTTGGAGAAGATGAAACATTCAATTGTCTACAAGGGATATTACTATTTTAAAAAAAATAGTCCACGCAAGTCGAACATAACCCCAGTTAGTCCAACTCAGCACGCCTGTTAAAAAGTTGGATGACCCGTTAATGACATTGACCAAAACCTACCAATTTATTTATTACAGTGGTCAATTTGTTAGTTATGAAATGTGGTTGGTCAAATCGGGTAGTTAGCAATAATACGATGGTCAAAGAGATAATTTTTTTTTTTGTAGAGTCACCTTATTGCAAAAGTGAGAAAGTAGGGTGATCAAATTGTGATTAAGCCAAAACAATTTGATTTTGTTCATAGGGTATTTTAGTCTTTTTAACCATTTTCATTCAACATAACGGACGGAAATGACTTGAGTGACCTTGTTGAATGTTTAAACCAAGTACAATGAATAAATTGAAAAAAACAATTGTAGAGTCATCATATTGCAAAAAGTGAAAAAGTAGGGTGACCAAATTGCGATTTAAGCTAAGTTTTTAATCACTTTACTTCCCTTTTTGTTGGTAATAAGAAAAAATCACTATATGCATCATATTTTGTACATCGTAATGCAAAAAATGACTTTTTCGGTTAAAAAAATTAGGGAAGCAGAGCGGTTAAAATTTTTGTAAAGGGAATAGGCCACAATTTTCCCGTAACTAAAACAGGTGAAGGTGAATTTTCATTTGATGAGTATCTATAATACAATACAACTCATAGTGACACGTTCGCAATTGACTTTGGATAAAAAGAGGTCGGGATTTACTGTTTTACAAAGATTCTACGGTTACGAGTAAAAATAACTTGTCAACTTCCTGTAAAATGATAAAATATTTTTTTTGTTTTTTTTCCAAATATCGCTTAATTAAACTAGATTTTATCCTATGTAATTTATACAAGTTTAATTTGGCTGAAACTCTTCAATCCCCATCTCTTATCAATTTCATACTGTTTAATTTATACAAATTATACACGGGGCAATTTTATGTTATTTGTTCTTCTACTGATTTATTTTTTTAATTATTAATTACTAATCTATAACTATTACTAAAATAAAAACCGATGCGTGACAACTTTCTGTAAAATGGTTGACATATGTTAGTTTTCTATAAAATAAGACAAGATTTTGATTTTGTTTTTTAAGTATAGTTTAATTTAAAACTAAATTTTATATATTTAATTTATTCAAGTTTAACTTGACAGAAACTTTTCAATTTTCATACATTTTCATCACCTTATACTATTTTATTTATACAAGTTATTTAAGAGAAAATTTTATGTTAACTATTTCTTCTATTAATTTAGATCATTAATTATTAATTGAATAAAAAAAATTTTATCAACCGACGGTGTAGAATCCTTTTTACACAAGTGACCCTTGAATTATGACTCATGTCAATCACAATCTTTGTATTGATTTATTTATATTTTGTTGCTAACATGTAGTGTTTAAATGTCGTTTGTGTAAAAAAGATTCTAGACTTCAGATGGATAAAAATTTAATATTAATTACTAATAACAAAAGTCATGGCTGCCACATCACAACTTCATTTAAAATGATCAATTGTGTAGGGAAAGATTATATCATCGTTGGTGGATGAAAATTTAATTCTTATTAATTACGTCACCAGAAAATTACTAATTAATCTATATCCATTATTGATTAATTCTTACACAAATCTTTCAATTACACATTAATTGATCAATTTTAATATTTATATTTTTTTAGTTTTGTTCAAAATATTCTAATTTAAAATTTTAATTACTTATAACAAGTTTAAAAAATCATCTTATTATAAATAACTTTTGTAAACAAAAATATTATTCGACCGTGTATCACACAAGTATAAACTAGTATATGAAATATAAAGAATGTCTCTCTATCACGTTTAATCTCACAATCCCAACCGTTTTTATCACTTTTTTTCCATCTCTATTTTAATTATTGAAATATTACGGTTTACAAGACGGTTTACAGTTATTATTTTACATTTGCGAAAATTAGTTACTCTTTTACTGAGATATTACGATTTTACGGTTAATATTTTACGGTTTTATAGTTTTACAGTTTTATGATTGCGAAAATTTGTATTTGTATTTTTTCTTTTTAATTGTTATCGTAATTAACTTAATCAATTTAATTTTTTTCGGACCCGTAATTTCGTATACAAATTTTTAAAAAATTAAAAAATCGTAAGTTTTGTAATTTGAAATATTTGTTTTTTTTTCTTTTTCACTGTTATCCGGCCCGTTTTTTTCAGCCCGCAATTTCATATTCAAATTATTAATTAATCCCTCCATTCCGGGCAAAGAGGCCCCGTTTGAAAGTCAATTTTTTTAAAAAAAATAATATTTTTAGTAGTTCATTTCCATAATATCTACTTCATTTATTGATAAATTCTCAAACTGGTGTCGTGTCATCGGTACGGGCAAGAGTACTAGTAACAGTACAATGTCTATTATCTCATCTTGTGCTTTATACATGACCCTTTTAGGAGAAAATGTGTCCACTGGTATTAAAATGAGTAATATTAAGAAAATAAAAGTAAATTATTATTATTATTATTATTATTATTATTATTATTATTATTATTATTATTATATTCCTCCTCTACCTTGTATTTGCCAAAAAAAAATATGTAATTCACATTCAAACCAAGTTGTTTTCATCCATAGTCCTTTCAAAAGGGTTTATTTTTGGTTTTCTTTTTTTTGGGGAGGAACTTGTCGTTTCACCTCTTCCAGTATTGTCTTCCTATGTTATTGTTTTGGATAGATTTGCACCAAAATGTGGGTAACTTTGTCTCGTGTCAATGTGGGTGGACTGCTTGTAAGGTGGGATTGATGAGTGTGGATATCTGGGGATGAAGATGAAATGGTATCGTAAGTGGTCTAGCACTAAACATATGTCTATGATTATATATATATATATATATATATATATATATATATATATATATATATATATATATATATATATATATATATATATATATATATATATAAACCGTGAGTGAGTTGGGGTTAGACCCAACTCAAAACTCTCTTGTGTGAGAGTTGGTAAGAATCATTAAGAAATGGGGTCCCTATATTTGTTTGTGAACAACGATGAGAGCAAATGCAATAGTGAAAAGTGGCTTGAGAGAGTTTTAAGAGTCTAACATGTAAAATGGGGTTGTAGGTTGGTATGTATATGTGTTTGGCTTGATATCCAAGGCCAAAGAGGACCTTCATGAGACAAGGTAAATGACCAGATTTGTTTTGTCCCTTATTAGGTGACAATCACAAAGGTACAAAGTTGCAAATGAATGAATATTATTTGGAGTCGTACAATGGTCTTTTGAACTTGTGTACCATAGGGTGGGGTGAGTGTAATGGAGCTCGTGGTTTGTTAGGTGCACGTCCATAAGTAGCTAATAAAAGGCGACCACATGTCCCGACATGTTCGATAAGCAGTCACAATAGTTGCGAGCTTGTAAGTAGCCACTCGGTGGTCGGCCCACCCAGTAAGTGTGACTTGGTGCCCGGTGAAGGTTACAGTTGGTCCCAGGTCCTTGTTTGAGCAATATTGAAAAACCCCTCAGCGATCAAAGCGGTCTCTATTAGGTTGTCGTCTGACTAGGCACTAAGCAGCTGCTAAGTGCCACGAGTTAGGTTGGATCCCTCAGGAGGTAAAAACCTCATTTTGTTAAAAGGCTTAGAAAGCTAACTTCCATAAAGTTAGAAGAACTGGGGTATGTGAAATGACCAAATGCCCTAAAGTAAATGGTCCCTCGACATTGTATTATTAAGGCTAAATAATTATTTTTCTAATATAGTAAATATTGTTCTTCATTGACACCATTAACTTCATCGTGTTTGTCTGCCACCATCTCTTCCTTTACCGATAAAAAATTACCTTCCTATATAAAAGATGGTGCGAGTAAGTCCCTAACAAGTGAAAGAGGAAAATGGTACATGAGCAAGACCATCCTATAGATGGATGGGTTACTTAGCAGCTCTCCCTAGGTACCAAGGTTGTAACCCATTAGAGCACCAACTAGTATGCAACAACCAAATATATTTGAATTTCAATATCTTAGCTCTCATTCATAGGAAGCCAAATTTACTCCATGATCATAGCCTTTCTATAGATGAGCATGTTCCCTTCCTTTTTATTTTGTAATATAACAAATCAATGATCAATTGTCAAGGTCGTTATTTATTTTATTAGATACATTCTAAGTCAAATTTCTATTTACACGCTTTCAAAACGAATCAATCATGATTGACCAAATCATTTATAAAACTAATATCCAAATACCAAACCCTCGGTCTATATAACATTCACAAAATATAGAAGTTCACTACGGTTAAACGATCCTCTTCGAATAATTCGTCTAATCCAAGGATAGTTAAAATGTCCTGAAATTATCTGTAACGTTGTAACGTTTTCTCAACACTTTCACTATAAATGCATCATCCAAAAAGGACCAAATAGACATTTTTGAATTCCTGCCAAAACTCTGTCGAATTTTCTCAAAGAACGATACTAGTTCTTGGCCAGAGCTTAATAGCACGAATAATTGCCATGTTGTAGCTAATCTGGTCGATTTTGTTGTCTTCTTTCATATACGACAATGCCCCCACATAGATCTTTACGACATGGTAGTTATTTGAAGTTTGATTACACTATTTTTATTTTTTATTATATATTTTTTATTTTCTTATATAAGGAAAAAATATAGGTTGGGTGCTAATTTAACCAGAGCTCATTTGGTTTTTGCTTAGTTGGATGGGCTTTGGCCATTTGGGCGAAAACACCTATACCTTTGAGGTTTTGTGAGGCAGAGTTGAATTCTCAGTATATTGGGGGCATATTTGGTTTAAGTTAAAGGAGACTTCAAATATGTGCATGTCTAAGGACTAACAAATATGCCCGAAACATGACCTTTTGTCATCCCTACAAGTAATTAGTTACCACACGTATTTTACAATTGACGATTGGTGATCAAGCCAAAACATGTTAACCCCCAATGTATCCACCAAAATCCTTTTTACTTACACAGTCCATATTCAAATTCGTCCAGAAGAACTATGTGGTGACGGTAGTTAGAAAAACTAATGGAAGTTGATGTGTGCATCACACATGTCAAAGAATTATGGGCAAGTTAGTAACTTGATAGTTGAACTACCCGGCCCAGTAGGCCCAAGACACAGGTCGCGTGCCTGGCACATCTCCACCAGTCACGAGCAGAACATGTGCGCTTAAAAGTTCCAAGGCACGGAGAAATAGGCAGTGACCATTAACATACCGCGAGCTGGGGGCTTGGCCTCCAGCGGGCAAGGTTACAGCGAGTTGGGGCTTACCCAGCGGGCAACAGTGTGCAACGAGCAGGACTTACCATGCTCGTTTATCAAGAAAGCGGTTGTCTTGAATGTGGGCGGTTACTTCCGAGAAACTCACCACCATCACCATGATGAGACCGTTATGTTGGACGTGGTAGTTACTATGGCAGTTACTATGCCCGCCAGATACGCCATCACACTTAATGAGTGGTTACACTCCGGCACCAGCTATAAGAACCCCTCCAAACGAAGGAGGGAGGTATGTGATTCTGATTTACTAGCCTAAACTCTGCCAAATTGTTTACTGAGCTAAGTGTTGTGCTTATCTTCAAGCCGGAGGGCTTTTGCAGGAAGTGCCCCAGCCTAGTTCATCTTTTATGTTTGCTTGCAAAGTTGGGCCTTAGTGATTATAGAAGTATTGAAAGACAGATATCCAGATTGAAGTAGCCCAGTGTGTCTAAGAAGATTTTGGACGCATCAGTTGGTTCCGTTGCCGAGAAAGAAGGAAGCATTTTATGTGAAGTGGACTTCAGTTCTCGGTAAGTGTTAGCTATGGCGGAAAACGACATTAATGGCGTTAATGGTAGCAATCAGGAAGAAGTACATGCAACCCCCAGTCTTAACCTACCAACTGGGAATAATCCGCCCCCTCATGATGCCCGTCACCAGCTTAATCAACGATGGGGTTTGGATTCCTTAGCCAGGAGTGCAGTGACGGCTGTGGGACTGGCTAATGAGTTCCGGGAGGAGGCTCTTCGTCAAAGGGCTATATATTTGGGGCAGATGCATCAATTGAACTTGCAGTTGATTGCAATGGGTAAGCCACCTTTACCTATTGAGTTGGAACCCCTACCTGGTCTGCCTGCACCGAGCCAGGCCGCGAGTGGGTCAAGAACCGGGGGAAATCAGTTAAACCCAGTACTCGTCCCCTCACAGCAGCGTGAGCGGGAATCAAAGAGACATAACCAGCAGGAAGGCCGAGCTAGTCACAGGGTTGTACCGAGTGTGCATTCTCGGCTGGGGCCCCGAGTGGGAGATGATTCGGCACATTCTCGCCGTCATCTTCGATCACCTTCTCCACGAAGGTCGCATCATCGTCGTCCTCGTTCGCCCTCACCTCGACGGTCGCATGCTCGCAGTCACCGTACTCCATCTCCCAAGAGATCCCATGCTCGCCGTCATATGACGCCTTCTCCTAGACGGTCTCAAGTACACCTGTCACACCAGTCCAGGGAAAGAAGGGAGTTGTAACAATTAGACGCTCAGAGAAATTTAGTGGCTAACGAGCAAGTGGTTCAGCTCGCTGGGGTCGCTCAGGCACAGGTGGCGCAGGCCGTGGGCGTTGCTCAAGCTCTAGGAGCTATGGACAGGCCCCTCTTGTGCCCGTGACACAGCCTTAGCTTGTGGGTGGTTTGCCTGCAACTGTTAATATGCAAGAATTTGAAGATTTGAAAGCGTTGGAAGGATGGAAGAACATGGCAAAGCCACTAGATGGAAATTTTTCTGGCTCCTTGGATTGAGAATGCACCACCAGCACAGGGACTCATCTTCCCGAATATTAAGGAGTATACGGGGAAAACCAAAGCGAGAGATTGGTTGATGTCATTCGAGTCCCAGATCGGCCTTGTAACATCAGACGAGGCGTTGAAAATTCGAGCTTTTGTGGGAGCGTTACAGGGAAAGGCATTGGCATGGATGGGAGCTCTTCCGCACCGATCAATCAACAACTGGGCTGGCCTGCGAGCAAAATTCTTAGCAGACTTTGGGACCTCGGGCACACTTGCAAAGACACGGGCTGACTTGTCTAAGGTTAAGCAGGGAGCTCACGAATCAACCGCTAGTTATTTGGAGCGGTTTACGAAAGTACTGGAACAGGTTCCTGGGTTGACCGAGCAAGAGGTGGCTTTGTGTTTTGAAATAGGTTTGCTCGAGGGTAAAGGTAGTTTGAGGTCTGAATTAAGCATGAGGGAGCCCAAGACGCAGGCAGAAATGTTAATGCGGGCTCAGAAATGGTGCGCGGGGGAGATCGCGAAGAAAGACAAGAAGAAGGAGAATACTGAGGTCGTGGGTAATCCCAAGGGTAGCGGCCAGACTACGGGCGGGGGATACAACAAAAGCAAGTCGCGGTATGACCGCCCAAGAGAGTTTCTGCGGGAGGTTGATCTTACCCCGCTTAATACACTATGTGAAGACATCATGTATGAAATTCGGGATGAGTTACCTCGACCACCACGCATGAACCCTGAGACGGCGGATTCCAGGGACCGAAGTAAGAGGTGTGCCTACCATGATGATTATGGGCATACGACGGAAGAATGTTGGCCGCTGAAAAAGGCCATTCAGAAGCTGATTAATGAAGGCCGGTTAGACCGGTTCAAGAGTGATGGAGGAAATAGGGGGAATGTTCTCTGAAGAGATGCACCCCCGATCAGAGGGGTAATAAATGTGATTATAGATGAGGAGCCCACACCAACTCAGCTCGGCAAGCAGATCTATTCCTTGTCAAAGGTGGTAGACCGCCCGACCACTTTGCAAGCAGGGGAGGAGACAATACAATTTACTCGCAGCGAGCTGGCGAGTAAGGTGTCAAGGGAACAGTCCTTGATTGTTTTTGCTTTAGTTGATGGTTGGGTTGTGCACAGAATCTTGATGGATACTGGAGCTTGCAGGGACGTGGTGTACTATTTATGCTTTCAAGGCTTAGAGTTGAGTGATGACCGCCTCATGCCTTATGCGGGGACGCTGGAGGGCTTCACCAATCATAAAGTACTTGTAAAAGGTACCGTCGAGCTAGAAGTTTTCATTGGTGAAGGAAGCCGTACCCGAGCTGAGAAAATCACCTTTATGGTGATCGATTTGAAGTCCCCTTACAACATCATTTTGGGGGTACCGAACATGACTAAGTTCCAAATGGTTGCTTCCATTCTCGCACCAGCGGGCTAAGTTTTACACCGACCACGGAAGTAGGGGTGCTGAAGAGTCAACCCCGGGTAGTGTTGGAGTATGTATGAAACAGTCAAAGGAAGAAACAGAAGTTGACCTTGGAAGATGGCGAGCAGAAAATTACCATCAACACCAAGGAAAAATCTAATGTGACTGTAGGACCATTAACAATTGCTATGGTCGGAGAAGACTCGGCTCCAGACGAGCACTGCGGTCCTGGTGAGAATGATTGTCCTTTGCCAACATTGGGGTCGGGGGGACAGATTGAGCAGGTCATTGACTAAGGTTTGGTACCAGATGAAGAAGTTTTCGAGGAAGCCACTTGTCCTTTGCCAACATTAGGGTCGGGGGGGGGGCAGGCTGAGCAATTGGTGGACATGGAGTTGGATCAGCTTGATACAACTGGAACTCAAGCTGAAGAAGAGGAGAAAGTGGAGTGTGATACACTCCAATGCGAGATGAACCGGAGTTTACAGCTCAAGATGAGCTTGAAGAGGTGGTTATCAATTCTGCTTACCCCGAGCAAAAGATAAAAATTGGCAAGGCACTGTCAGTTGAAGCTCGGGCTAATTTGATCAGGCAGCTTCAAGACAGCTTGGATGTGTTCGCGTGGAGACCAGAGGATATGCAAGGAGTGAGCGAGGATGTAGCTGTTCATTGTCTCAGTGTAGATCCAGCTTTCAGGCCAATTCAACAGCGGCCCAGAGTATATTCTGCTGAGAAGGATCAAGCTATCAAAGAAGAGGTGGAGAAACTGCTTAGTGTCGATATCATTGAAGAGATACATTACCCAACCTGGTTGGCTAATGTCATTATGGTTAAAAAGTCTAATGGCAAATGGAGAATGTGTGTAGACTTCACCGACCTGAATAAAGCCTGCCCAACGGATTGTTATCCCCTTCCTCGCATTGACAAATTGGTGGATGCAATAGCAGGGTTCGAGCTCCTAAGTTTCATTGATGCATATTCTGGGTACCATCAAGTCAAGATGAGCGAGGAGGATAAGGCTTTGACAGCTTTCCGAGCAGCAGGGGGGCTGTACTGCTACAAAATGATGCCATTTGGCTTGAAGAATGCAGGAGCTACGTATCAACGAATGGGGAATAAGGTATTCAGCTCACAGATCGGCAGAAACGTGGAAGCCTACATTGATGATATGGTGGTGAAGACCAAAGGGCGAGATCATACTATTGACTTGGGAGAGACTTTTGCCAACCTCAGAAAAATAATATGAAGCTTAACCCGAGCAAGTGTGTGTTCGGAGTGAAGGTGGGCAAATTTCTGGGGTTCATGGTGACTAAAAGGGGTATAGAGGCCAACCCTGAAAAAATTAAGGCATTGGTCACAATGAAACCTCCTCGCTGTATCAAGGATGTTCAGAAGCTCAACGGTCGAGTCATAACCCTTGGGCGTTTCATTTCCAAGTCAGCAGAAAGGTGTTTGCCATTTTTCAAAGTTCTTCGTGGAAACAAAGGGTTTGTGTTGGTCCACAATAATGCTCAAATAGGCTAGAGGGGGGGTGAATAGCCTATAATGCCAATTTAAAAACTTTTTTCTTTGGATATACATAAAGCATAGTTTAAGTGGCAAATGCAGTTTATCGAGTTGAGCATGTCTGCCGGTAGAGACTATCGGTAGACTTGCACTTAGCAGAAGTAACAACTCTGTCGATAAACTGCTAGTCAAATCAAAAGCCTGTTAAAAGGAGTTTAGGCAGCAGAAAGTAAAGAGACTATGATTTGGAGAAGTCATAAGTAGTTGTACACGAATATATGTTCAGAACAACAATACATTTATTACTTCTATCAAATGCAAGTTTAGGTAAATCAATTAGAGAGTAGCTTTTCTAAAGATAAGTTCATTTGTAAAAAGCTCATAGATATATAAGGACTGAGAGATAAGGTATTTGTAAGAACATATGAATTTATTCAAAGATAAATTACATATTACATCAGTCTAAATAATCTATGTACAGTTTCTGGTTTTGTCCATCCAAGCCTCAATTCTTACTTAATTATCCATTCAAGGATCTTTAAGTAGCAAAGGGCAATAGGAGACGAGAACGAGAAACTGTTATGAGAAGGAAGGGATTTTCAAGGTCGTTCAGATATAAAAATATATCTGAACGATTGAGTGCAAAGCATTCGACCTTCCATGATGAATTATTATTGCACAATCAACAACATTTTGTATTGGAATACAAATCTGAAGATATGAATGCAATATCTACAGACATCTCTTCATTTTCTTCAGACATAATCTAACATCAATCTTCAGATCTTGATCTCTGTCTATTGAAGTTTCTGATCAATCTCTTCTCTTCTCCAAGCTTTTCTTCTTAGCAATCCACTGCAAGTGTTTTGCTAAGATCTGGATGAGTTCATTACAATCTGTGTCGAGATCAGAGATACGTTGGTGAGGACGATCTCTTTGAAGATCTCTTTTCTTTGAAGCTCTTGAGTAAGTTGAGTTACTCGTTGCTCATCATCTGTATCATTTGATGATCTTAGATGTCGCTCACCGTGTGTATCTTTGGGCAAGAGAGAGGATTTATATAGACGAGAGCCAATGTGATCGTTGAGAGAGGTAGATTTGAAGTTTCTATCCGTTTAGAGATGTAGTGGTTGAAGTCTATCGGATAAAGATCTTTGTCCATAAGATCTTTGACTATTTGGGGCAGAGATTTATTCCTGTAGATCTTGGAACTTGTTGTCTGTCAGACTGTGTTGATAAGTCTCTGAAGAGTATGTCTGATGTCTGTTGCACTGTCAGGTGGTCTGCTTAATAAAGTAATTGCTTTTTGACTTTATCAGACTACTTGAGTGAGAGGAAAGTCTTGTAGCTTTAAGTATGTCAGGCTTTATGAGGCTTGAACATAATTGTCTTGATTTGAGCTGCTTCTTAACTTTTCTCTCTCGCAGCACGTGCGGTGGAAAGAATGCTTCAAGTCTTCCGATTGGAAACAGTGAGAACAATTTGAGAACGGGAGAACGATGTCTACTAGTGTGAACAATTTAACTTGTGGTGAAGATGTTCGATCTTTAGTCTTCAAGATGTTCGCTTTTGACATAGTTGCAAGTCTTCCTGAGTGCATCCGAAGTCTTTGATGCATTTCAATTATCATGTAGGAAGGTAGGACTTGATTAGGTCGCACCTAATCTAAGACCTATATGATATCACACAAGTTGCCACGCTAACCGGTACGCAGATCTTTTAGCCACTCGTGATGATTCACTTGTAATGGGGGCAAGCAAATCAACATATATAGAATATGCAAGGTGATAACTAAATTATCAAGAAGCATATTCCAACAATCTCCTCCTATTTGCTTGGAACCATTACAAAATGACATATATAAAGCACTAAAGCATTTATCAAGACATAGTAATAACATGCCCATAATGAATGATCATTTTATCTTAAGACATGTCCTATGTTTGATAATTACATAAGCGATGACTTTGGTATAGTCTACTATTGCTATTACAGACTCGATAAATCAAAGTACTGAATAGGTAACACAATAGTAAAAACAATTTAGATCACTTAGAATTTTTAAAAGAGGTTTGGACAGGATCTAAAAGGTTTTGGGTGTCTTACTTGCACATAAATTTTTATAAACTAAAAGCTTGTTTTGGCAAATAAGAGTAGCGAATCCTTAAGTAAAGGTATGTTTTTTTTAAGGTGGTTCAATAAGGATTGCTTGTAATACCAATATTTCTTAAAAAAACAATTTTTGAAAACTTTTTAAGATTCTTTTGAATGTAAAGGATCTCTGTTGAAAGTAAGACTCAATATAGGGTTTTTCAACAAGTTTTTCAACAGAGGTGCCACAAAGGCTGAGCATGATTCACTAAGAATCAGCTTAGGGTGAAATGTCACATTTGTGTGTGTTTTTCTTATGCTCTTGGTTAAGCGAAATTGAGTTATGTCAAAACTCTCCTCATTATGATATGTCATCACTCCTCCTGACTCTCCTCCTTAAGTTATATGTATATGTCATATAACTCTCCTCCTTAATGGTTGCAAGCAATAAGAATTAATCTTGAAGGACAATTGCAAGCAAAAATAAGGAAAGATAGTAGAAGAGATGCAGTATAATAGAGAAGATAACAAAAGAGGAAGACACTAGATAACGCAAGAAAGTACTAGTGAGTTCTAAATGGTACATACTAATTTGAATCTCCAAAACTATCAGTGCTAGAATCTAGAGAATAGTGATCAGAAAAACTTCTATTGCCAAACAATTCTCGAGTGATCAGCAATTCTCCAGTGACAGGAAGGCGTTCGTCCTCGTGAATCATGGAACGAATGGTGTGGTAGGAGCATAGGAAGTAGCTGATAATCCTAGCGTATCTCAGAATACCAGACTCATTCACTCGTTTTCGCAGAACAGACCGACAGATGAGAGAGAAGACTACTTTAGACCAGTTGATTATATGAGATTCGAGAACATCAATTGTGAAGTTTCGAAGTCTTCTGGTGTCACTTCCTAAGCCTGGTTCATGAAACAGAAGGCATTGGCTTAGAATTTCACCAACACAGTACATATCCAAGGGATAATTGAAAATTTCCCATGTATTGTAGTCATCTCGAGATTGGTAGCCAGTACGGTGCATCCATGATTCATTGAGAACAGAATCATTGATGGAGTCATGGCAGAAGAGGGAAGGTTGAAGACTCTTGATAGGCTGTCGGCATTGAGGACGAGATCAGTATCTCGAATGCGACCGTGGAGGCTTTTACCATCTCTTGTCAGCTGCATCCTTGAGTAGAATTCATCGACTAGTCGAAGGCCGTAGAATTCTTCGCGAAAAGAAAGGATGGAGACGAGTCCAGAACTGTGGAAAAGATCTATAATCTTTGCTCCAACAGTATTGTCAAGGAGAAATTGTTCTCCTTGAATCGTGCGACCAAGAATGTAGGATTGACGGCCTACTTTGGTGACGAATA
Source organism: Codonopsis lanceolata (assembly GCA_013146195.2). Lineage (NCBI taxonomy): Eukaryota > Viridiplantae > Streptophyta > Magnoliopsida > Asterales > Campanulaceae > Codonopsis > Codonopsis lanceolata. The sequence goes on along the minus strand of JABEVN020000275.1, from coordinate 5,162 downwards.
AAGATTCAGGGGGAGCGATTGGGCTAGAGACACTGCTTGAAGAAGAAGCGGCCATGAAGAATTTCTCAGGAAAAAAATATATGCACTGATAATAATCTAATAGATTGGTTTGGATAACGATGGAGATTTATCAAATATTGTACTGTATATATATTCAATACTTTCTGAGAACGAGCAGGAAGAACACACTTTTCAAGAACCGTCGTTTGAGTGTCCATAATAGAGTTGTAAATGACTGAAATGAGAACCGACGAAGTAATCATTTCGAAGCTCAATTGTGAGTGGACGTGTTTATTGGAAAGGCGGCGATTCATGATTGCGATAATTAAGTCTTTTAGGGAGTATGTATTTGAACAGTTTAGAGACTTAAATCGAGGATTTCAATACCGAGAAAGATTTAATTTAGGGTTTAGGGTATTGAAATGAAGTTGTGTTGATATCGATGAGTAAAAATAATGAAATGAGTTTCGTAAAAATAAATTTAGGAATTATGATAGGTTTTTAAATATTCCAGATATCCTAGTAGATAATTTACGGGGCATTCTGAATCATCTACACAATCCTCATCAATCTCCCAAATCTATAGAATTTTGGAACATAAATTATTTAAAATATTTTAAAAGAATCATTTCAAGAAAATGTTTTACAAAACAGTTAAGATTTTTGTGTTCTTTGTTTACTAGAGGAAACTTTTGGAGCTTTCTGAGTCATCCACACAGTCTTCAGCAATCTTCCAATTCTTCTAGTCATTCTAGAACAAAGTTGTTTTGAAATCATTTTAGAAAGATTTTTGAAATATTATTTGAAAAAACAATCAATCATTCCTAAACGTTTTATGTCAAAGATATCTTTACACAAGGTTGATCAGCAGTAAGCAGTAAGAGGTCTGAAACCAATTTTGATGATTAGTTTCAGTAGAGTGTGAAGTGTGCTGATACAAGAGTGTGAACGACAGAGATAGAGGTCTGCAGTTCAAGAAATTATGAACGGCAGAGGTGGAAGTCTGCAGTTCAGGTTTTGACCAGCAGACATTGAGGTCTACCGGTGCAATTGATAACTTTAAGGAAGTATGCAGCAGTAATGAAAGTCTGCTGATACCAAATAAAGGTTATGCGAGGTTATCGGTCTTTTGAACACACGAAAGATGATAGCTATTGAATAGCTTTTATACAATTTGAATTTTGTGTTCAAGAAGGGTGGAAGTTTACTGAATTTTGAAAAGTTGAAGAACACTAATCAATTTGTTGAAGGATACCAATTGATTGTATGAAGGATACCAATTGTTTGGATGATATCAATCATTGAAAGATAGGTGATCAGTAAACTAGAGATTGAGGTACGTCGTTGTCGAGTGAATGAATAACAAGTGAGCAAGATAGAGGGTATGCTGATAAAAGAGGTCAGCAGGAGCAAAGTCTGCTAAGACAGGATGAAATGATAAGTTTTGCAGACAAGAAGGTTTGTTGTATAAAGATGTAACAGCAGACATTGAGGTGTGTCGATACCAAATGAATGAAGAGTTTTACAGCAAGCTTTTCCTTAGGAATGCCTTGGCTTCTGGAAGGATGGACCATAAGCTTCATCGGCATAGATTATCTGATGACTATGCTACTTCATAAAAGAATCCCAATTGAATGATAAGAGCATTTAGAAGCAAAACGGAAGACAACAACCTTTCAAGTTAGAGAACTTGGATCACAGAGAAGCAAGTAACTCATACTTAGTTTGGCTGAAGGTTCTTAAGGAGAATGACTTTTGCTTCAAGGTCAACAGCTAAGATATTGACTAACCTTTTAAGGGAAAGGAAGTCATCTTTGTTCAAGACAAGGGAAACAAGAAAGAGTTTAGAGTAAAGTTGTCATTGAACAGAGGAAGCATTAGATAAGAGAAAGAATTTGAAGAGACTGCTAGTTCCTCGGGAGGTCGTTGTTTCAGTAGCAGAGGTAAGGTCTATCGTTTAAACTATAGAGACCTAAAATTATGGATGGGAATTAAGATTCATCAGAACAACATGGGTTGAGATGAGATCTATAATTCCTGATGAAGTAGTTGCAAGGTATGCAGTTCCTTCTAAGAAATCCAAAATTAAAATTATCCATATTCCAACACTGTTTCTTCAGATACCAATTGTTGAATAGGAAATTTTATGGTTAAGGATTGGTTTGTTGTTGGGTTAACAGCAGAGTTATATTTGCTGTATTGAAATCGGAACAACATATTATGGAAAGTACATATACCGAAATCATAAGCAAATATGAGATTTCATGCTATCAAGGAATGTTCATACAAAAGCAGATAGTCATGAAGTAAAGATGCTTTGAACAAGTTCTCATTTAGATCAAAATAAATTAGAGTACAAAGAGGATCTAAAGATTACAAAGTTCATTACAACTTCCGGTGACTTAACTACTCCTTTTAAACAACTGATCCAAACACCTGATACAATTCTAAAGATAAGGATGTTACAAGGAGATGTCTATGAATACCATGGACCCAGATTCAGCTAACCGGTTGGTAAACATAATATAGGTCCTAGATCAAGGTCGAAAGAGGCAGTCAAACATAATCTCTTCATTTTGAAAAATGCAGATATGTGATCCTGTCGCCTCCTCATCCTACTCCCATTAGCTAGCTCTCAAGCCAGGGTGACCTTCACAAACTCGCAAGACTTCCTTTCTAAAGTCTGTGGTTGTGAAAAGAGCTAATCTCGTGAGAGAACCATGTCAGCTAAGGATCAAGTAGAAGGTTTGCAAAGCCTTGAAGAAGTGGCTGACATGAGCATAGTCACTGTAACCTGGGAGAGGCATGCTAAAAGGTTGTTAAGGAAAGTCTTCACGCATGAGGAATCCTTGAAACAAACTAAACAACTTTCGAAGAATCAGAAGGGTGATTCCAAGTTGTTGAGAAGAAGCCTTGATCTAGTGCTAAGAAGGGGATTTTGTATCGTTGTTCATCATAGTGTTTCGAGGTAGTTTGCGAGTGATAGAGAAGAAGGAAGGAATGTCTCTATAAATACTCGCTGACGCAAGACAATGGACCGACTCATTTAAGAGTGAAAAGTCCTTTTCAACCACTCTTATTAAAGTTATACGGGGAAGAGTGCGAGTTGGTATTAATTTCTAGATATCCGGTAAAGTTATTTCTTTGGAAAGCTAAAAAGGTTTTGAAAAGAAGGTTCAACTTTCTTGAAAAGATAAAATGTTTTTAAGTGGATAAAACATTTTTTAGTGGGATTTGACAACACATTTCCTTTTCAGAAGAGTGTTTCGGGAAGTACAATTTCCACATTTCAAAGTTATTTTTATTTTTACCGAGATTCTATGAAATTTGTCTTTAGCTTTTAAGAAATAGTCAATTTCTAAAGCTTTACCTCAACCTTTGTAGTAATTGTAAAATATCCGTGAAGTTTTGCACATTGTCTACTAAGGTAAAAACTTCTATAAGTCAAGATATAACGAGCTTATGAAGTACTCGAGCAAATGTAAGAGTACTTCAAAGAAAATGATTTGATGATGACAAAGATGTTTTCTATAGAAAATGAGGCATCAAACCGTATGAGTAATTCATAGATCATACTTTAATGGAAATGGAAAGAAGCAAAGTATGATAGGTAAAAATTACTCAAACTTTATATTTTCTTAGAAAAGAATAGATAGAAGCAGAGCAAGCAAATATAAGTATATGCAGAGATGATATATTCATGATCATGATTAACATGGAATCATAGACGAAAATCAATCATATATCATTATCCGTAAGGAAGACGACCGAGTCGTACATAAGATCATGTTCTTTCACCAAGCAAAAACCTTTTAGAATCGGAAGAGAGATAATAAAATGTGTCAAGTGATTTTGAGAGAATATGCATTCCCGAATAAGAATCAAGAAGATCATTAGCAACATTTTATGAGCTTTAGGAAGTTCCAGAAAAATCTAGATACTGGAACAAGTATTTCAAGAAGATCCGTGAGAAAGAAAGACTGGATCTTGAATTTCTTATTTTCCATTGGTCTTTTTGTGCAAAGATAAAGATTAAAAGAAGAGGGCACAAGACAAGGGATGTACCTTTTTGATAGTTATCCGATCGAGGTAGACGTTCTTCAAACGATGTCTTTTGAATATGAGCCGATAAATCAGAAGTGGATGTTGTCTAAAGAGTAGATTTCCTTTGCAAATAATTAGTAAGATTTTTGATTCATATTTTCTTGATTCAAATAATTTTTTGAAATATAGGCGAAGTTCTATTAAAACTAAATATCATATAACGTAGGCTCAATCAAAGTTTCATGATATAGAGTTTTTGACTCTTAACCTTTTTCAAGAGAATAGATAGGAGTCCTTTTGAAATTCTTTCATAGTAAAGTTTCAGAAAGAAAATTTTCTCTCGAGAAGGTGTTGGATTGATTTCAATCGTTAATCTTATGTCAAGAGAACTTGAATCGAAATCCTTTTAATTGAAGCATCCATCTCGAGAATTTTCATCTGGAGATAGTTATTCATAGTGCCAATTGATATACATATCCGCTCATATGAATAATTATCTCACATTCATCATAGTAATCTTCTATCTCATGAAATTTTTGAAAACAAAATAATTTTTCAAAATAAGTATTTTTTCAAAAAATTTATCTCAAACTGAAATCTTTGTCAAAAGTTTTCGAATGATAAAACAAACTTTCTTTTTGACATGCATTTGAAGTGAGCATTCGAGGATCGCAACTCTGAGGTTAGTCCTCGGCATATAGCTAGAAGAGCCTTGCTCGATACCATTTGTTGGTTCACAATAATGCTCAAATAGGCTAGAGGGGGTGAATAGCCTATAATGCCAATTTAAAAACTTTTTCTTTCGATATACATAAAGCATAGTTTAAGTGGCAAATGCAGCTTATCGAGTGAGCATGTCCGCCTCGGTAGTAGAGACTATCACTTAGTAGAAGTAATAACTCGTCGATAACCGTTAGTCAAATCAAAAGCCTCGTTAAAAGGAGTTTGGGCAACTAAAGTAAAAGGCTATGATTCGGAGAAGTCATGCGTACACGAATATATGTTCGAACAACAAAGACACTTATTACTTCTATCAAATGCATGTTTAGGTAAATCAATTAGTAGAGTAGCTTTTCTAAAGATAAGTTCATTTGTAAAAAAGCTCATAGATATATAAG
>JABEVN020000274.1:0-37416 GCA_013146195.2 Codonopsis lanceolata | reverse complement strand
CCCGACTTGATTATAAAGAGGTCTTCGTCGGAGAACTAGAATGGTATAATATGAGATAGGAATTGACTGAACCCGTTACCAAACGGAATGTAATTGAAAATGGTATCTTGTTTGCTTGTGCAAATATGTGCAACTTGTATATGGAGATCATGCTATGAATGAAATGAACTTGTGACTTGATCGAATAAGTTACACTGTGTTGAATGTCTTCCTTGTTGGGTGAATATGTGGTCTATAATGATGATTGACTACTTGATTATAGTGCAAGGCGTTAGCCCTAGAGAGATTTGCGTGGTGACCAGAAAATTCTTGGTTGGGAAGTTAGTTAGTTGGTGCAATTATGCACATGCATGAATTACTTGATAAGTTGATAGAGAGGCATTTAAACCTTGATATCCACGTTTGTTGAACTTTGTAAGCTTTGCTTATTGTCTTTTGAACTCCGTCAAGAGTCAAGATGACTTGATTTTGGAATTTATTGGAGTTGAGATTTGAGTATTTCTCCCCCCCGTGTTTTGAGGCATACCTAGACGGTTACCTCGACTTCATGTCCAAGCCAGATTATTGAACTTTTGGTTGTTGTCGAGTTTGAATTCGAGGACGAATTCTTTTAAGGTGGTGAGGATGTAAGACCCCGAACCTTCGTGTATTTGACTTTCTTGTGTTGCATGCTTTCTTGTTAATGCGTTGAGTGTTCGTCTTAACATGATAGCACCTAAATAAGTCTCATTGGAGTCTTAGTACCTTGCATATAAGATTTACAATGTTCATCTTAGTTGTTGTATGCTTGGTTGAGAGTTTAGAAGCATTGTTGCTTCGTTTGAGCATTAGGGTTTCTCGGGAATGCCTTCGTTGCTTGTATTGTTTGTGTTTTCAACTTGCGAGAAATTCATTTGAGTTCTAAACCAATTGTACTAGTATTTCCCATGCTTGCACAATCAATGTTCATAGATTTGTTGCATTTGGAAATAAGATGACCAACATATCACTTCACAGATTCAGTCCTGTTTTTGGGCGAACTTCGGGAAAAGTCTGGTACCAATCTACTAAAGAGAATTTTCTAAAACTTTAGTATGTTTTACCTACATATGTTAGAATACTCTCTGTAAAATATGGTATTTTTCCAAGGTGTATAAGTACCTCATTTAGGTCTTGACTTACGGCTGTGCCACAATTATGTTTTCAGGAAATCAGCTTCTGTACTTGAAGTTGAAGTAGTCATATTTTGATGTATATAAGTCCAAATTGAGTAATTTAAAATTCTAAACTATATTTTAAAGAGTCTAGTTTCATAAAAATCAATAATCACCTCATTTGGAGGTGTGAGCTATTTTTGGTCGATTTTACAAGATTGACTGTCTGTTTTCTAGAATCTGGTTTTGGAGTTTTGAGCTGGATTTGGCATTCGACTCTTGAACCTTGCCCTTGGACGTCCATTGTGACTCAAAGCCACCTTTGTTGACTTGTCTAAGACCTTAGAACCATTGGATCATGGCCTATCAATGGTCTTCTTGCCTTAGCCAATAGAAAGCCTCTTAATCACTTCACTTGGATTAGGGACTTCTTGGGAAGTATATAAACACAAAATTCATCCCTTCCATCAATTTTTTTTCATCCATAACCAGAGATTCAGAGACATAGCTCCAAATTTCGTCCATGGAGGTCACACCAACTTGAGAGATCATTTCCCGGAGATCCGGTGGTCCGATCGTCGAACCGAAATCGCCAAATCGAAGCTCTCGATATTCTCTACAACAATCCTTGCTCTAATCAACCTTTCCTCCATTAATATTAGGACTAAGGTACGTTGAGAAATCCCTGAAATTTTCATGTTCAATAAAATGACATGACCCCGTCATTATAGTTGCTCTATTGATGATTATGAACATCTTTTGTGAAGACAAATCCTCCAATTCAACCTTTGAAACATGTGTAGGATTTTATGAATTCTCTATGAAGTTGTGATTTTGACATTTTATAAAGCATGAATGTTGTTTATAATGAGCTTGGGAATAACTCTTATGAAAGAATTCGGTTCAATTCAAGGTTTAACAAATCACGAAACTAGGGTTTGAAACTTCGAGATTGTGTTTAAGGCTAGTTTAAGATCATGAAGCGGCCTAGTTATCGAGTTCTAAATGAAAGGAGAACTTAGGAAAGGGCAATGTTATGCATATAGTATCAATGCTCTATTTGGTTGAATTTTAGTAAAACTCACCGGAGTTGAAATTTGGGAGTTATTGAACAATACCGACTCCACATTCAATCCCTATGACGTTGTAGTGTGACAGCCCGACCCGAATTCCAATGCGGAATCCCAAGGTCGTGCCGCCAAGACAAGATAAAAGACGGACAAGCACCCGCTAAGCGTAGTGGTGCGAGTCAAGAGTTTAACCAACAAACTCTAAACGGGAAATTAAAGCCATAACGGCAAAACCGAATAACCCAAAACTAATATCTGCGGAAGCGAATCATAAGTGGGACCAAAGCCTATAATTATAAACTAAGGAATACAAGGCTGAGAGACGACTATCTCTCGACAAATCTACGACTCGCGTGACGCAACATTGCGCACGGACAACAAACCATCGGCAACCTAAGGCCGGCGAAGCAACAAGAACCCAACCTGATAAACAACAACTCAACGGCTAAAACATGCCGGAGGGACAGTTCAACTAAAGGATTAAGGGATTTAAGTACTAATAACTAAACCAAGGACTCACGACTAAAATTGACGGAGATAGAAAAACCAACATAATACTAGAACATGCGAGCTAAAACCTTGCTCGGAAAGACAACGGAATAACTTCTAATTAAATACAACAGCACGACCCAAACAAGTCGGCTCCCAAAATAACGACAATAATAAGATACTAACACAACTACCCAAGTAAAGTTTACATAACTTCACGTCCGTATCTCACCAGATGACAAATACAATAATACTAATAAACCAAAGCTATCGCCAGGAAGACCACCATTATCGATCAAGCGCGAGGCTTCAACGCGTACTATCGAGCTTACTGCAAAAACTAAGGAAAACAAACACACGAAATGAGTCATAATGACCCAGTAAGTTACTAAATGCAATGTATGGCATAGCATGGCGTGGCATGGTATAATGCACAAGCATATATAAAATCATGGCATCTTAATCGTATACCAACACTAAACCTGTATAAAGTCATCGAGTAGCATAAACTTCATAAATCACATAGCACATTATTTTTCATATAAGTGCTCATAGTAAGCCACATAAGGGATAGAGAAGATACCCAAATAGCTCCGCTGTGTTGCTCCTGCAATACACAATGTTACTAGTTCGTGCCATCGATGTTTGTGAGTTCATCGACTATCATCGAGTTTTACTCGATATCATAGCAAGCCAATGCGGCACTTAACTGATACGGCAAAGGGGCTACTTCCCCATTGCGGCCCACAATGGAGGGGTGTGTGGAGTCCCGGGTGCGGCGATCCATAGCGAGCACGAATCCCATAATTCGTGAAGGCGATGCATCGTCCCACCCTGACTTGATAAACAAACCAATTAATGCCAGCTGGACTCAATGCAATGCACAAGTAGATATTTACTCTCATGCTCAACAAGAACCAAGACCGATCATAGCGGACATATCAAATCATGTAGGACATAAAGTTCTACACACCAAATTAACAATGCACATATTTGCACATACTTAACAAATTCAACCAACTTATAAGTTTAGTCAAGGAACCACATAATGAGGTACTCATAATCCTCAAGTCATCAACAAATCGAAAGTAGCATATAAGCTCAAGAAATCACAATATGAGGTCTACTATAGCCCTTTACTCGGGATTAAACCAAAGACCATTATTTAGTCTAAAAACAATCATAAATCAAGACTTAGCATTTTAGCTTTGCTTAAAGGCACACCGGACTCAACCGTAGTCCCAATTGTCATATATGTTCGACTTCTTCAAAGCCAATCTCACGGGTATCAAAACTAAGCCGTAGTCATAACCTCGCAAGTGCTTTCATGTGCACGCGACCAAATTCCTAAAAGAGAACTCATTCAAATAATCATTTCTTAAAGTAATACGAGATCATAGGTTGATCTCTAATGCTCGTGCCTAACGAGCACGCCTAATTAAATCCCCAATAAGCTTCTATGTCATGGGTGTCACAAATGGGACACAATTCGAGATGCTCGGGTACTCACAATCAAAACCAACCAAACCCGAACATCGTAGGATTTCAACCTAAGGCTCACTAACATCTTATTGAACCTAAAATGACTCCATTGAGTCTTAATATCGCATTTCATTAAATACACATTTCATACAACCCAAACTTAGCACATCATTCAAGTTTATATAGAAATTATCCCAAAATTAATCCGGCTTGATTCCCAAGCCTAAAATCCAAGAATTCATCATAATCATAGTCAACGAAACCCAAATTGTCGTAGGATTCAACCCGAGTTCATTAACACAATATTGAACCATTTCGACTCCGTTGAGTCTAAACACTAAGTTTCATTCTTAAACCTTTCATTTCAACATCATTTACACCCAATATTTCATTCAAGCCTAAAATCAAATAATCCCAACATAGATCAAAACCCATTTCATAAATCATATAATTTCATTTAAGTGATCATAACTCATAGTATATAGAGAGTTCACATATCCAAAGCCCCAATCATAGGCATACTTTCATAATAAACCCAAATAAAATGTAAACATGATTTCTAGCATGCTCACAACCCTAGAACACAAGATGAAGGATAAACATATACATCAACAATCATAGAAGTCATCTACAAATACTCCTAACAAGTTCATACTTCCAAAATCCCCAAAATTGGGCAATACATAGCATACAAGTGTTCATTGCCCACAAATAGCATACAAGTTGTTTTCCTTAGGGCCAATGAACCAAAATCAAAAGGGAGTAACTTACCTAGCTTGAGTGAAAACTCAAGAGAACACAAATCCGATCGGTGAAGTTCGTTCTACTCGCCGAGGGCTTCAAGAATTCCAAGTTTGAAGGAAATCGGGTGGGTGGATCGTCTTGGATCGAAGAGAGAAGAAGCTAGGGCTTGAAATCTCCCTGGACTCTCTCTCTCTAACTTGTAGAAATAGGATGAAGAAATGAAGAGGTTTGGTGAATTTGGTGAAGGTTAGGCTATTTATACTTCCCAACAATAAGGGCACAATAGACTTTTCCTTGCACAATTAGTAGAGATTAGGAGTTAATCAATCACTAATCTAACCTTAATTAACTTCTAACTAATGTTAGGACATGTTTAGGTTAAGTATGAGAGGTTAGGAAGGGTTTAGAGGGGGTTTAATGAGGGTAGAATAGGTATAATTCACGTCCAAACTCAAAACAGGGCAAAAATCCCGTAACAGAGGTTGAGGCGGGCGCCTCACCCTCTCCATGCGGCCGCTGGCTTGGAGGTTGCTCAGTTGAGGCGGGCGCCTCACTATGAGGCGGGCGCCTCGGCTCTGAACCTCCAAAACTTGGTCTAAACTTGATCTAAATGGTCCCAAACTTTTGGGCAACCATTCTAAGGTCTAACCCTACTCAAAACAAGTCTAAAACACACCCGAACAACTCCCGAAACAACTCGGAGCGAAACCGGGAAGGGGTGCAACAACGTGCAACCGGAACGACGAATGAACTCGAAATCAAACGAGCAATGAAAGGAGACTTTTAAGGCAAGTCTAAGGGCTAATGAAGAAGCTTAAATACTTCTAGGAAGTTGAATAACAACTAGGGAAATAAGAATCCCAAAGGAGAGAGCGATTACGCGACTCGATTCCCGAACTACGCGATAGAGACGAACGCTATCTCCAAAACTTCCAAATCATCGATAGACTTAAGGAACACCTCCAACTTGAAGTCTAATGCATCTAAACATGTTAATAAACCATCTTAAAGAGGTCTAGGACCCAAACCGAGGTCACGAACACAAAACGCAAGCAAACCCTCAATCGCCGCATTCGACTATCGCCGAAGTCACGACTTGTGACTTTAGCAAGTCAACAACTATATGAAGTCTCTTAATAATGTTTTGGTCTTAATATGGTCTCTCAAACACATCTAGACCCTCTCGCAAACCAAACATACAGTCGACAAAGGAAGAAGTGCAAGTATAGCACGCAAACCGAGATAACGAAGGAGCGGGGCGTCACACCCTCTCCACCTTAAAAAGAATTCGTCCCGAATTCTAAATCATGATACAAACCAACCTTGACTCGAATCTCCGAGTCACTCACCACAATACACGAGGGTCAAACTCTACGAACTCAATAGACTCAACAACATCAAACACTTACGATTGAAAATGACATGACTCATACTTGAGTCGCGAATACACATACGAACACACTATGCCAATCATGTAGGCAAAACCCCAAATTTCAACATAAGAACACATTCAACAATTACCGAAACTAATTGTCTCGGGGCACATAAAGAAATTCAAGCGCAAGAGATTCTAAGTTACAAGAATTAATAATTGCCTATGGAGCAATTTACAAACAAATCAAAGATAATCAAATGGGCATTTCAAACCATGTAAATCACGCTCGCGATTTCCCATCGCGGTGAGAACACATAAGAGCACATTAATGAAATGTTTTGAAAATTCATTCCATTTTCCATTCCATTTGGTAACGGGTATAGTCAATTTCTAACTTAATTCATATCAATCCTAGTCCAACCAACGAACCTTTTTGCTCACCAATTCGGTACCCTAAATTAGCTTCAAAAGTTTTCGTAAGGATGCGAAGGTTCATGAATAAAAATTTTAAGCATCCTTCAAACAGTCTCCTATACTAATGAAATGAATGAACATGAGATTTTAATATACTACGATGTAAATGCATCAAGTAGGTGTTTCCTACAACTAATGCACATAACTGAATAAAAATTCAGACCAAGTAACAAGGTCTATTACCTTGACAAACAACAATTATAGCTATCACAAAACTCGTGTACCTAGTACACCCAACCAATATAATTTCCTAGTAATCACAATGAATCGACAAGGCTACTAATGCCCGTAACGTCCATACTCCGCAAAACTATCCTTTCTTAAGCTCTAGACCAAGTCTACAACCAATGCATACACTAAGCATCCTAACACAACGTTAACGTCTCAATACTCACGGTGAAGCGTCTATCTCTCCCGTGTAACCATGATTATCTTCTAAATCGCAACCTTCAACCTTCTCACAAGTCGAATGTATATCTTATTCGCATAATAACCCTTAACAACAATATAGTATAATATTACTCATTACATAAAACATATCCTCATAGAATATACAAACATCATACCAAACCAATAGGTATCAATAAACAATTCATGCTTCATAAATATACATACTATGGCCTTTCTATATAACCACACAAACCACAACTCTATATATAGCATAGTCTTATATATATATACTAAACAAGAATCCATACACAACGTACGATTACTTACCGGTAATTCACAAACGAACCACATCATATATCGATCTCACATTGGGGTATTATTCCCGATCGAGCAAACAACCAATATTACACAATACACCATATAATGTATGTATGAATGCACATGAGCTAACGATTAAAGCGCGTACTCATAATAACGGTAATAGTAGCAACGGTATAATTTACGTATATATATATATACAAGAATATACCTTCCTATTTCGGATAGGTCTCAAAACTCCGCGATGGCCAACCGCCACGCTGCACGCTTCAAACTCTAGCCGCCACCGTCACCATCTCTCTTGGAGCCACCGATTGTTGACTAGTACTCCCTGCATCGACTAACTTTCCTCTTGGGCAATCTTTCTTCAAGTGAGTTCCGTCACCACAATAGAAACACTTCCCGCCTTTCCCCAACACCTATCCTCGGTGTGTCCTGCCCTCTTACAAAAGTTACATGTCAACTCGCCACCTCGCCTTCTCCGAGTAGAAGTAGTAACACCACTCCGCCACCCGAACGCACCTTTCCTTGACTAATCGCTTGAGGTGCCGACGCCTCCTCTTATCCTCGTGGCCCCTATTAGTCTTTGATATTTTCTTTTCGAGCGCATTCCTCGATGTCAACTCCATCGCATATGCACGATCCACGCCCCTTGGTAATCCGTAAGTAGTAACGAATAAGCTGCCTACGATAATTCGTCTTCAGGCCTTTCACAAACCTCTCGGTCTTCTTAGCCTCATCTGGCACCAAGTAACTACAGTAACGAGCCAACTCCATAAACTTTGTTGAATACTGAGCCACGGTCATATCTCCTTGTTCTAACATTAGAATTCCATCTCTCCTCTTTCTCGAGTTACTACCGACCAAACCGTACCATAAACTCCTTGACAAAGTTTTCCCACACTCGAGGCACTCCATGCCGTCTCCAATGATCTCGTATTTCAAGCCACCAATGCTCGGCCGCACCATCCAATCCAAACACCGCTAAGGTAACCTTCTCCTCTGATGTACAACCCAAAACTGCAAAGATATTCTCCATGCTTTCTAGCCAATGTTTCGCCTCAATAGTATCTCGGCTCTCCATCGAAACTTTCCTGTTTAAACTTCAAGAATTTCGCAAGAACAAGAATCATCTTCCACCACACATCCGTTGAGGAGTCACACGCGGATCGCTAACATTCTCTCCCTCTCGCCGCCACGAGCCGCACTCGAACAAGGTATAATAGAACTAGCTCCACGCCAAGTTCCCGACATAATACGCCTACAAAGAACACTCGGCGTTAATAACTCAACAATAAACCCAACCCAAACAAGGCCAAGGAACCTATCCCGCGAAATAGCTAACCTATAGCTCGATATTAACCCCGACCCGACTCCAATGCGGAATCCCAAGGTCGTGCCGCCAAGACAAGCTAAAAGACGGACAAGCACCCGCTAAGCGTAGTGGTGCGAGTCAAGAGTTGAACCAACAAACTCTAAACAGAATGTAAAGCCATAACGGCAAAACCGAATAACCAAAAACTAAAATCATGAAGCGAATCATAAGTGGGACCAAAGCCTATAATTATAAACTAAGGAATACAAGGCCGAGAGACGACTATCTCTCGACAAATCTATTTACGACTCGCGTGGACGCAACATTGCGCACGACAACAAACCATCGGCAACCTAAGGCCGGCGAAGCAACAAGAACCCAACCCGATAAACAACAACTCTACGGCTATAACATGCCTGAGGAATAAATCAACTAAAAGAATAAGATATTCAAATACTAACAACTAAACCAAGTCTCACGACTAAAATTGTCGGAGATAGAAATAACCAACAATACTAGAATAAGCGAGCTAAAGCATGCTCGAAAGATGACAAGGAATAACTTCTAAATAAATACAACCGACCAAACAAGTCGGCTCCCAAAATAATACAATAACAAAATACTAACATAACTACCCAAGTAAAGTTTACATAACTTCACATCCGTGTCTCACAAGATACAAAATACAATAATACTAATAAACCCAAGCTATCGCCCTGAAGACCACCTTCTATCGATCAAGCGCCCGAAGCTTCAACGCGCACTAATCGAGCTTATCGCAAAAACTAAGGAAAACAAACACACGAAATGAGTCATAATGACCCAATAAGTTACTAAATGCAATGTATGGCATAGCATGGCGTGGCATGGCATAATGCACAAGCATATATAGAATCATGGCATCTTAATCGTATACCAACAATAAAACTGTATTAAGTCATCGAGTAGCATAAACTTCATAAATCACATAGCACATTATTTTTCATATAAGTGCTCATAGTAAGCCACATAAGGGATAGAGAAGATACCCAAATAGCTCCGTTGTGTTGCTCCTGCAATACACAATGTTACTAGTTCGTGCCATCGATGTTTGTGAATTCATCGACTTTCATCGAAGTTTTACTCGATATCATTAGCAAGCCAATGCGGCACTTATTGATACGGCAGGGGCTACTTCCCCATGCGGCCCACAATGGAGGTGTGTGTGGAGTCCCGGGTACGGCGATCCATAGCGAGCACGAATCCCATAATTCGTGAAGGCGATGCATCGTCCCACCCTGACTTGATAAACAAACCAATTAATGCCAGCTGGACTCAATGCAATGCACAAGTAGATAATTACTCTCATGCTCAAACAAGAACCAAGACCGATCATAGCGGACTTATCAAATCAAGTAGGACATAAAGTTCTACACACCAATTTAACAATGCACATATTGTACACACTTAACAAATCCAACCAACCTATCCGTTTAGTCCAAGAACCACCTATTGAGGTATTCATAACCCTCAAGTCACAACCCAATCAAACGTAGCATATAAGCTCAAGAAATCACAATGTGAGGTCTACTATAGCCCTCTACTCGATTAAACCAAAGACTATTATTTAGTCTAAGAACAATCATAAATCAAGACTTAGCATTTTAGCTTTGCTTAAAGGTACACCGGACTCAACCATAGTCCCAACGGTCATATATGTTCGACTTCTTCAAAGCCAATCTCACGGGTATCAAAACTAAGCCGTAGTCATAACCTCGCAAGTGCTTTCATGTGCACGCGACCAAATTCCTAAAAGAGAACTCATTCAAATGATCATTTCTTAAAGTAATACGAGATCATAGGTTGATCTCTAATGCTCCGTGCCCTAACGAGCACGCCTAATTAAATCCCCAATAAGCCTCTATATCGTGGGTGTCACAAATGGGACACAATTCAAGATGCTCGGTACTCACAATCAAAACCAACCAAACCCGAACATCAAGGATTTAAACCTAAGGCTCACCAACATAATATTGAACCTATAACAACTCTATTGAGTCTTAATATCGCATTACATTAAATACACATTTCATACAACCCAAACTTAGCACATCATTCAAGTTTATAGAAATTATCCCGAAATTAATCCGGCTTATTTCCCAAGCCTAAAATCCACGAATTCATCATAGACATAATCAACGCAACCCAAATGACGTAGGACTTCAACCCGAGCTCGT
Source organism: Codonopsis lanceolata (assembly GCA_013146195.2). NCBI lineage: Eukaryota > Viridiplantae > Streptophyta > Magnoliopsida > Asterales > Campanulaceae > Codonopsis > Codonopsis lanceolata. The sequence goes on along the minus strand of JABEVN020000274.1, from coordinate 26,410 downwards.
TATCACAATATTGAACCCATTACGAGAGTCTAAACACTAAGTTTCATTCTTAAACCTTTCATCCATGTCAACATTAATACTCACTTTATTTAACAACAATATATCCGATAATTCGGGCTTAAATTCTCAAGCCCTAAAATTCACAACAAAATCCCAACATAAATCAAAACCCATTTCATAAATCATCATAATCCCACTTAAATGTTCCTACTCATGATATCATGTGAGTTCATACATCCAAAGCCCCAATCATAGGCATAATTCCACAATAAACCCAAATAGCATAATGTAAACATGATTTCTAGCATGCTCATAAGCCTAGAAACACAAGATGAAGGATAACATATACATCAACAATCATAGAAGAAATCATCTACAAATGCTCCTAACAAGTTCATACTTCCAAAAATCCCCAAAATTGGGCATACAAACATAACAAGTGTTCATTGCCCACAAATAGCATACAAGTTGTTTTCCTTAGGGCCAATGAACCAAAATCAAAAGGGAGTAACTTACCTAGCTTGAGTGAAAACTCAAGAGAACACAAATCCGATCGGTGAAGTTGTTCTACTCGCCGAGGGCTTCAAGATTCCAAGTTTGAAGGAAATCGGGTGGGTGGATCGTCTTGGATCGAAGAGAGAAGAAGCTAGGGCTTGAAATCTCCCTTGGACTCTCTCTCTATACGTATGTGGAGGATGAGAAATGAAGAGGGTGAATTGGTGAAGAGGTTAGGCTATTTATACTTCCACAACAATAAGGGCACAATAGACTTTTCCTTGCACAATTAGTAGAGATTAGGATTAATCAATCACTAATCTAACCTTAATTAACTTCCAACTAATGTTAGGACATGTTTAGGGTTAAGTATGAGAGGTTAGGAAGGGTTTAGAGGGGGTTTAATGAGGGTAGAATAGGTATAATTCGTCCAAACTCAAAACAGGGCAAAATCCCGTAACAAGAACTGAGGTTGAGGCGGGCGCCTCACCCTCTCCATGCGGCCGCCTGGCTCCATAATGATGCTCAAGATTTGAGGCGGGCGCTCACTAGGTGCCGCGGGCGCCGGCCTCGAACCTCCAAAACTTGGTCCAAACATGATCTAAATGGTCCCAAACTTATGGGCAACCATTCTAAGGTCTAACCCAACTCAAAACAAGTCTAAAACACACCCGAACAACTCCCGAAACAACTCGGAGCGAAACCGGGAAGGGGTGCAACAACGTGCAACCGGAACGACGAATGAACTCGCAATCGAACGAGCAATGAAAGGAGACTTTTAAGGCAAGTCTAAGGGCTAATGAAGAAGCTTAAATACTTCTAGAAAGTTGAATAACAACTAGGGAAATAAGAATCCCAAAGGAGAGACGATTACGACTCGATTCCCGAACTACGCGATAGAGACGAACGCTATCTCCAAAACTTCCAAATCATCGATAGACTTAAGGAACACCTCCAACTTGAAGTCTAATGCATCTAAACATGTTAATAAACCATCTTAAAGAGGTCTAGGACCCAAACCGAGGTCACGAACACAAAACGCAAGCAAACCCTCAATCGCCGCATTCCGACTATCGCCGAAGTCACGACTTGTGACTTTAGCAAGTCAACAACTATATGAAGTCTCTTAATAATGTTTTGGTCTTAATATGGTCTCTCAAACACATCTAGACCCTCTCGCAAACCAAACATAACAAAGGAAGAAGTGCAAGTATAGCACGCAAACCGAGATAACGAAGGAGCGGGGCGTCACACCCTCTCCACCTTAAAAAGAATTCGTCCCGAATTCTAAATCATGATACAAACCAACCTTGACTCGAATCTCCGAGTCTACCACCACAATACACGAGGGTCGAACTATAATAATCCAAATCCAAAAGTCTACGAAACCTCAATAGACATTAACACTTACGATTGAAAATGACATGACTCATACTTGATCGCGAATACAAACACGAACAACACTATGCCAATCATGCAAGCAAAACCCCAAATTTCAACATGAAAAACTCATTTAAGGACACTTCAACATCCAACTACCGAAACTAATTGTCTCGGGGCACATAAAGAAATTCAAGCGCAAGAGATTCTAAGTTACAAGAATTAATAATTGCCTATGGAGCAATTTACAAACAAATCAAAGATAATCAAATGGGCATTTCAAACCATGTAAATCACGCCGCGATTTCCCATCGCGGTGAGAACACATAAGAGCACATTAATGAAATGTTTTGAAAATTCATTCCATTTCAGTCCATTCCATTTGGTAACGGTATAGTCAATTTCTAACTTAATTCTTACCAATCCTAGTCCAACGACGAATTCCTTTTTGCTCACCAATTCGTGGTACCGCTGAATTAGCTTCAAAAGTTTCCGCCGTAAGGATGCGAAGGTTCATGAATAAAAAGTTTTAAGCATCCTTCACACAGTCTCCTATACTAATGAAATGAATGAACATGAGATTTTAATATACTACGATGTAAATGCATCAAGTAGGTGTTTCCTACAACTAATGCACATAACTGAATAAAAATTCAGACCAAGTAACAAGGTCTATTACCTTGACAAACAACAATCATAGCTATCACAAAACTCGTGTACCTAGTACACCCAACCAATATAATTTCCTAGTAATCACAATGAATCGACAAGGCTACTAATGCCCGTAACGCCCATACTCCGCAAAACTATTCTTTCTTAAGCTCTAGACCAAGTCTACAACCAATGCACTAAGCATCCTAACACAACGTTAACGCCTCAATACTCACGGTGAAGCGCCTATCTCTCCCGTGTAACCATGATTATCTTCTAAATCGCAACCTTCAACCTTCTCACAAGTCGAATGTATATCTTATTCGCATAATAACCCTTAACAACAATATAGTATAATATTACTCATTACATAAAACATATCCTCATAGAATATACAAACATCATACCAAACCAATAAGGTATCAATAAACAATTCATGCTTCATAAATATACATACTATGGCCTTTCTATATAACCACACAAACCACAACTCTATATATAGCATAGTCTTATATATATATACTAAACAAGAATCCATACACAACGCACGCATTTATTACTTACCGTAATTCACAAACGAACCACATCATATATCGATCTCACATTGGGGTATTATTCCCGATCGAGCAAACAACCAATATTACACAATACACCATATAATGTATGTATGAATGCACATGAGCTAACGACAAAGCGCGTACTCATAATAACGGTAATAGTAGCAACGTATAATTTACATATATATATATATACAAGAATATACCTTCCTATTTCTGATAGGTCTCAAAACTCCGCGATGGCCAACCGCCACGCTGCACCGCTCAAACTCTAGGCCGACCGTCACCATCTCTTGGAGCCACCGAATTGTTGACTAGTACTCCCTGCATCGACTAACTCCTCTTCGGGCAATCTTTCTTCAAGAACATGAGTTCCGCCACAATACAAACATTTTCCCGTTTTCCCCAACACCTATCCTCTGTGTCCTGCCCTCTTACAAAAGTTACATGTCAACTCGCCACCTCGCCTTCTCCGAGTAGAAGTAGTAACACCACTCCGCCACCCGAACGCACCTTTCCTTGACTAATCGCTTGAGGTGCCGACGCCTTCTCTTATCCTCGTGGCCCCTATTAGTCTTTGATATTTTTTTCGAGCGCATTCCTCGATGTCCAACTCTATCGCATATGCACGATCCACGCCCCTTGGAAATCCGTAAGTAGTAACGGAATAAGCTGCCTACGATAATTCGTCTTCAGGCCTTTCACAAACCTCTCGGTCTTCTTAGCCTCATCTGGCACCAAGTAACTACAGTAACGAGCCAACTCCATAAACTTTGTTGAATACCGAGCCACGGTCATATCTCCTTGTTCTAACATTAGGAATTCCATCTCTCCTCTTTCTCGAGTTACTACCGACCAAACCGTACCATAAACTCCTTGACAAAGTTTTCCCACACTCGAGGCACTCCATGCTGTCTCCAATGATCTCGTATTTCAAGCCACCAATGCTCGGCCGCACCATCCAATCCAAACACCGCTAAGGTAACCATTTCTTCTGATGTACTACCCAAAACCGCAAAGATCTTCTCCATGCTTTCTAGCCAATGTTTCGCCTCAATAGTATCAGGCTCTCCATCGAAACTTTCCTGTTTAAACTTCAAGAATTTCGCAAGAACGTAAGAATCATCTTCCATCCACACATCCGTTGAGGAGTCACACGCGGATCGCTAACATTCTCTCCCTCGCCGCCACGAGCCGCACTCGAACAAGGTATAATAGAACTAGCTCCACGCCAAGTTCCCGACATAATACGCCTACAAAGAACACTCAAGCTAATAACTCAACAATAAACCCAACCCAAACAAGGCCAAGGAACCTATCCTCGCGAAATAGCTAACCTATAGCTCGATATTAACGACCCGACCCGACTCCAATGCGAATCCCAAGGTCGTGCCGCCAAGACAAGCTAAAAGACGGACAAGCACCCGCTAAGCGTAGTGGTGCGAGTCAAGAGTTGAACCAACAAACTCTAAACAAGAATGTAAAGCCATAACGGCAAAACCGAATAACCAAAAACTAAAATCATGAAGCAAATCATAAGTGGGACCAAAGCCTATAATTATAAACTAAGGAATACAAGGCCGAGAGACGACTATCTCTCGACAAATCTATTTACTCGCGTGACGCAACATTGCGCACGGACAACAAACCATCGGCAACCTAAGGCCGGCGAAGCAACAAGAACCCAACCCGATAAACAACAACTCAACGGCTAAAACATGCCTGAGGAATAAATCAACTAAAAGAATAAGATATTCAAATACTAACAACTAAACCAAGGTCTCACGACTAAAATTGTCGGAGATGAAATAACCATAACAATACTAGAATAAGCGAGCTAAAACTTTGCTCGAAGATAACGGAATAACTTCTAAATAAAACAAACGACCAAACAAGTCGGCTCCCAAAATAATACAATAATAAATACTAACATAACTACCCAAGTAAAGTTTACATAACTTCACATCCGTGTCTCACAAGATAACAAATACAATAATACTAATAAACCCAAGCTATCGCCCTAAGACCACCTATCGATCAAGCGCCCGAAGCTTCAACGCGCACTAATCGAGCATCGCAAAAACTAAGGAAAACAAACACACGAAATGAGTCATAATGACCCAGTAAGTTACTAAATGCAATGTATGGCATAGCATGGCGTGGCATGGCATAATGCACAAGCATATATAAAATCATGGCATCTTAATCGTATACCAACAATAAACCTGTATTAAGTCATCGAGTAACATAAACTTCATAAATCACATAGCACATTATCTTTCATATAAGTGCTCATAGTAAGCCACATAAGGGATAGAGAAGATACCCAAATAGCTCCGTTGTGTTGCTCCTGCAATACACAATGTTACTGGTTCGTGCCATCGATGTTTGTGAATTCATCGACTTTCATCGAGTTTCTACTCGATATCATTAGCAAGCCAATGCGGCACTTATTGATACGGCAAAGGGGCTACTTCCCCATTGCGGCCCACAATGGAGGGTGTGTGGAGTCCCGTGCGGCGATCCATAGCGAGCACGAATCCCATAATTCGTGAAGGCGATGCATCGTCCCACCCTGACTTGATAAACAAACCAATTAATGCCACTGGACTCAATGCAATGCACAAGTAGATAATTACTCTCATGCTCAAACAAGAACCAAGACCGATCATAGCGGACATATCAAATCAAGTAGGACATAAAGTTCTACACACCAATTTAACAATGCACATATTGTACACACTTAACAAATCCAACCAACCTATCCGTTTAGTCCAAGAACCACCTATTGAGGTATTCATAACCCTCAAGTCACAACCCAATCAAACGTAGCATATAAGCTCAAGAAATCACAATGTGAGGTCTACTATAGCCCTCTACTCGGGATTAAACCAAAGACCATTATTTAGTCTAAAAACAATCATAAATCCAGACTTAGCATTTATAGCTCACTTAAAGGTACACCGGACTCAACCATAGTCCCAATTGTCATATATGTTCGACTTCTTCAAAGTCAATCTCACGGGTATCAAAACTAAGCCGTAGTCATAACCTCGCAAGTGCTTTCATGTGCACGCGACCAATTCCCTAAAAGAGAACTCATTCAAATAATCATTTCTTAAAGTAATACGAGATCATAGGTTGATCTCTAATGCTCCGTGCCCTAACGAGCACGCCCTAAACACGCCTAATAAATCCCCAATAAACCTCTATATCGTGGGTATCACAAATGGGACACAATTCAAGATGCTCGGTACTCACAATCAAAACCAACCAAACCCGAACATCAAGGATTTAAACCTAAGGCTCACCAACATAATATTGAACCTATAACAACTCTATTGAGTCTTAATATCGCATTTCATTAAATACACATTTCATACAACCCAAACTTAGCACATCATTCAAGTTTATAGAAATTATCCCAAAATTAATCCGGGCTTATTTCCCAAGCCTAAAATCCAAGAATTCATCATAGACATAGTCAACGAAACCCAAATGACGTAGGACTTCAACCCGAGTTCGTTAACACAATATTGAACCCATTACGACTTAGAGTCTAAACACTAAGTTTCATTCTTAAACCTTTCATCCATGTCAACATTAATACCCACTTTATTTAACAACAATATATCCGATAATTCGGGCTTAAATTCTCAAGCCCTAAAATTCACAACAAAATCCCAACATAAATCAAAACCCATTTCATAAATCATCATAATCCCACTTAAATGTTCCTACTCATGATATCATGTGAGTTCATACATCCAAAGCCCCAATCATAGGCATAATTCCACAATAAACCCAAATAGCATAATAGGTAAACATGATTTCTAGCATGCTCAATAAGCCTAGAAACACAATATGAAGAGATAATCATTCACATCAACAATCATAGAAGTCATCTACAAATACTCCTAACAAGTTCATACTTCCAAAAATCCCCAAATTGGGCATACAAAACATAACAAGTGTTCATTGCCCACAAATAGCATACAAGTTGTTTTCCTTAGGGCCAATGAACCAAAATCAAAAGGGAGTAACTTACCTAGCTTGAGTGAAAACTCAAGAGAACACAAATCCGATCGGTGAAGTTGTTCTACTCGTCGAGGGCTTCAAGATTCCGAAGTTTGAAGGAAATCGGGTGGGTGGATCGTCTTGGATCGAAGAGAGAAGAAGCTAGGGCTTGAAATCTCCCTTGGACTCTCTCTCTCTATTTTACGTATGTGGAGGATGAGAAATGAAGAGGGTTTGGCTGAATTGGGAAGAGGTTAGGCTATTTATACTTCCACAACAATAAGGGCACAATAGACTTTTCCTTGCACAATTAGTAGAGATTAGGACTAATCAATCACTAATCTAACCTTAATTAACTTCCAACTAATGTTAGGACATGTTTAGGGTTAAGTATGAGAGGTTAGGAAGGGTTTAGAGGGGGTTTAATGAGGGTAGAATAGGTATAATTCGTCCAAACACAAAACAGGGCAAAAATCCCGTAACAGCAACCAGAGGTTGAGGCGGGCGCCTCAACCCTCTCCATGCGGCCGCCTGGCTCGCCTCAAAGATAATGATCAAGATTGAGGCGGGCGCCTCACTAGGTGCCAGGCGGGCGCCTCGGCTCCTGAACCTCCAAAACTTGGTCCAAACATGATCTAAATGGTCCCAAACTTATGGGCAACCATTCTAAGGTCTAACCCTACACAAAACAAGTCTAAAACACACCCGAACAACTCCCGAAACAACTCGGAGCGAAACCGGGAAGGGGTGCAACAACGTGCAACCGGAACGACGAATGAACTCGCAATCGAACGAGCAACGAAAGGAGACTTTTAAGACAAGTCCAAGGGCTAAATGAAGAAGCTTAAATACTTCTAGGAAGTTGAATAACAACTAGGGAAATAAGAATCCCAAAGGAGAGACGATTACGCGACTCGATTCCCAAACTACGCGATAGAGACGAACGCTATCTCCAAAACTTCCAATTCATCGATAGACTGAAGGAACACCTCCAACTTGAAGTCTAACACATCTAAACATGTTAATAAACCATCTTATAGTGGTCTAGGTCCCAACCCGAGGTCACGAACACAGAACGCAAGTAAACCCTCAATCGCGTCGCATTCCGACTATCGTCGAGTCACGACTTGTGACTTTAGCAAGTCAACAACTATATGAAGTCTCTTAATAATGTTTTGGTCTTAATATGGTCTCTCAAACACATCTAGACCCTCTCGCAAACCAAGCATGCAGTCGACAAAGGAAGAAGTGCAAGTATAGCACGCAAACCGAGATAACGAAGGAGCGGGGCGTCACATTACCACTCTCACTTCCTTCTCCAATTCGCTCCCCCCCTTCCTTCTTCGGTCACCGCATGCCAAAAAATCAAAGTTACAAAAATAAATTAAGGTTGGCGAAATTTGGCGTAAGCGCCGACTTGATCGATTAGGTGACGACTAAGAAAGTTTCGGCGGTAGAGAGGGGCCTAATACCTAGGCGGAGCTAGGCGGGGATTTTTAGAACACTGATAAATAATACAACTAAACACTTTAATCATAATAAAATAAGATAATAATTGTAATTTCAACAAATAATTATAAGAAAAATATAAAAAAGTACAATTATAAATAGAAAATCATATAAATAAATAAAAAATAATAATTTTTTGACATACTTCTATAAGTATTACTCCCTCCGTTTTCAAAATATTGTTTACTTTGACACGACACACCGTTCAAGAAAAAATAATTGACTGAAATATAAATATTGGTGAAATGTGTGGTTTCTTTTAATACCCTTAAGTATGTGGTCATAATTAAAGTAGGTACAAAAACTAAGGATACAGTGGTAAAAGTATTTTTCCTAAAAATGAAAGTTTTGAAAGAGGATAATTATTTTAAAAACGGACGAAAAGGAAAAGTGAACGATAATTTGAAAACGAAGGGAGTACAATTGTCGTTGAACATACACGATTAATACTACTATCACATAACAAAACTTAAACCCTTAAAATTAGTAATTCTAGATAAAACGACATTCAAATAACCTTGACTAAAACAGGTTTTTTCAATAAATCGTCCTACAAAAGACAAACATTGACCCAGACTTTTTTGTCTTTCACGATTCGTTAAATCAATACACTTGGGGTTGTAATTGATGTAAATCGGAGCAAACAATGTTTTCGAATAATCTCTAGTGATATCTTTACTGTATATAAAAATATTTATTATTTGAAAATATATTCAAATAAATATAAATAAATGGAATTTTGTTTTATTACTAAAAATATGATACCATTTGTAATACTCCACCTGTCTCAAAATTATTGTTATGCTTTCATTTTTCGTATATTCCAAAATAATTATCTTGTTTGAAATTTTCCTTTTTAGGACAACACTTTCGCCACTTTACCCTTACTTTTTCATCGTATTTTAGTTTTAAAGGAAACTACTCATCAAACAAATATTAACAATCAAGTAAATTGTTTCAACAGTGTAGTGTTGAAAACTAATGTTTTCTTTAAATAATCAGATAAGTTAAACCATTTAAGGACAAAAACCTCATATTAGTCGAACATATTATTTAACTGGTCCAATTATTTAGAATAATAAAAATTACATAAAATTACGGACGAGTTCCCTTTAATAAGTTTTTAACCACTTAAGTTCGGTACGTTTTTTTAATGAAATAAAAAACACTTTTGGGGGCGAAAACACGACTTTTGCATTAATGAATCGAGCACGCACTAAAAATCAATTCGTGTATCGTGATGCACCTTTTTGTCTACCGTGATACATCAATTTATGCATATTTACAAAAATCAGTTAATTTAAATTTAATACTTAATTCCCACCTTAATTACAATATCAAGTAAAATGAGGAAACTTTGACTACATATGTGACAGCCCGACCCGGACTCCAATGCGGAATCCCAAGGTCGTGCCGTCAAGACAAGCTAAAAGATGGACAAGCACCCGCTAAGCGTAGTGGTGCGAGTCAAGAGTTGAACCAACAAACTCTAAACAGGAATGTAAAGCCATAACGGCAAAACCGAATAACCAAAAAACTAAAATCTGCGGAAGCAAATCATAAGTGGGACCAAAGCCTATAATTATAAACTAAGGGACACAAGGCTGAGAGACGACTATCTCTCGACAAATCTACGACTCGCGTGACGCAACATTGCGCACGTACAACAAACCATCGGCAACCTAAGGCCGGCGAAACAACAGAACCCAACCTGATAAACAACAACTCAACGGCTGAAACATGCCGGAGGAATAAATCAACTAAAAGAATAAGATATAAAATACTAACCACTAAACCAATGTCCCTCGACTAAAGTTGTCGGGGACAGAAATAACAATAGCAAAATACTGGAATAAGCGAGCTATAACCTTGCTCGGAAAGATAACGGAATAACTTCTAATAAATACAACAGCTCGACCCAACAAGTCGGCTCCCAAAATAAACGACAATAAAATGCTAACATATCTACCCAAGTAAAGTTTACATAACTTCACATCCGTATCTCACAAAATGGCAAATACAATAATACTAATAAACCCAAGCTATCGCCCGGAAGACCACCATTATCGATCAAGCGAAGCTTCAACGCGTACTAACGAGCTTACTGCAAAAACTAAGGAAAACAAACACACGAAATGAGTCATAATGACCCAGTAAGTTACTAAATGCAATGTATGGCATAGCATGGCGTGGCATGGCATAATGCACAAACATGTATAAAATCATGGCATCTTTATAGCATACCAATATTAAACTTGTATTAAGTCACCAAGTATCATAAACTTCATAAATCACTTAGCACATTATCTTTCATATAAATGCTTATAGCAAGCCACATAAGGGATAGAGAAGTTACCCAAATAGTGTCGTTGTGTTGCTCCTGCATTACACAATGTTATACTGGTTCGTGACACGATGCACGTGATTGATACATCGACGCGCCGAGTGGTTTTGCCTCAAAAGACAGCCCCTTTCTCAGACTCAATTAGCATAATCCATTCGCTCTATTGGTTACGAGATGGGCTAACTTCCCCACTGGGGCCAACGGTGGAGGTGTGTGAGGTCCAGTGCGGCGATCCATAGCGAATACGAATCTTACGATTCGTATAGACGATGTACCGTCCTACCCTGACCTAGAAAACCAATCCAAATAATGCCAGCTGGACTTACATGCAATGCACAAGTAGATATTTACTCGCATGCTCAAACAAGAACCAAGACCGTCAAGAGCGGACTTATCAAATCAAGTAGGTCATAAAGCTCTACACACCAATTTAACAATGCACATATTTGCACATACTCAACAAAACCAACTAACTTATCAGTATAGTCCAAGAACCACATATTGAGGTATTCATAACCCTCGAGTCACAACCCTATCAATCATAGCATATAAGCTCAAGAAATCACAATATGAGGGTCTACTCGGGATTAAACCAAAGACTATTATTTAGTCTAAGAACAACCACAAATAAGGCTTAGCATTTGGTTTCACTCAAAAGCACACGGACTCAACTATAGTCCCAATTGTCATAAATAATCGACTTCTCAAACCAATCTCGAGGGTACCAAAACTAAGCCGTAGTCATATTCTCGCAAGTGCTTTCATGTGCACGCGACCAAATTCCCTAAGAGGGAACTCATTCAAATAATCATTTCTTAAGTGATACGAGATCATAGGTTGATCTCTAATGCTCCGTGCTCTACGAGCACGCTCTAATTAAATCCCCAGATAAGCTTCTATATCATGGGTGTCACAAATGGGATACAATTCGAGATGCTCGGGTACTCACAATCAAAACCAACCAAACCCGAACATCGTAGGATTTCAACATAAGGCTCACTAACATCTTATTGAACCTAAAATGACTCCATTGAGTCTAAATATCACATTTCATTAATACACATTTCATACAACCCAAGATTAGCACATCATTCAAGTTTATAGAATTTATCCCAAAAATAATCCGGGCTTATTTCCCAAGCCTAAAATGCAAGAATTCATCATAGACATAGTCAACGAAACCCAAATGACGTAGGACTTCAACCCGAGTTCGTTAGCACAATATCGAACCTATTACGACTCTGTAGAGTCTACATACTAAGTTTCATTCTCAAACCTTTCATCCATATCAACATTAACACACGCTTCAAATAACAACAATTTCTCCAATAAGTTGGGGGTTGATTCTCAAGCCTAAAATTCATAACAAAACCCACATAGATCACAACCCATTTCATAAACCATATAATTTCAATTAAGTGATCATTCTCATAATATATAGAGAGTTCACAAATCCAAAGCCCCAATCAAAGGCATACTTTCATAATAAACCCAAATATAATGTAAACATGATTTCTAGCATGCTCCCAATCCTAGAAACACAATATGAAGGATAATCATTTACATCAACAACCATAGAAGTCATCTACAAATGCTCCTAACATGTTCATACTTCCAAAAATCCCCAAAATTGGGCAAACATAGCATATCAAGTGTTCATTGCCCACAAATAGCATCTAGATTGTTTTCCTTAGGGCCAATGAACCAAAATCAAAAGTAAGTAACTTACCTAGCTTGAGTGAAAACTCAAGAGAACACAAATCCGATCGGTGAAGTTGTTCTACTCGTCGAGGGCTTCAAGATTCCGAAGTTTGAAGGCAATCGGGTGGTTGGATCGTCTTGGATCGAAGAGAGAAGAAGCTAGGGCTTGAAATCTCCCATGGAGACTCTCTCTCTCTAACTCACGGTTGTGTGGAGGAAAATGAAGAGGAATGGCTGAAAATGGTGAAGGGTTAGGCTATTTATACTTCCACAACAATAAGGGCACAAAAGACTTTTCCCAAGTACAATTAGTAGAGATTAGGATTAATCAATCACTAATCTAACCTTAATTAACTTCCAACTAATGTTAGGACATGATTTGGGTTAAGTATGGGAGGTTAGGAAGGGTTTAGAAGGGGTTTAATGAGGGTAGGATAGGTATAATTCGTCCAAACTCAAAACAGGGCAAAAATCCCGTAAGAGACATTTTTATGTTGAGGCGGGCGCCTCACATTTTTGAGGCGGGCGCATGGGACTCTGACCCATCTCCAAATTTGCAAATTTGCTCCCAGAAGTTGAGGCGGGCGCCTCACATTTTTGAGGCGGGCGCATGGGACTCTGAGGCTGGACAGTCAATCTTGTAAAATCGACCATAAATCGCTCACAACTCCAAATGAGGTGATTTTTGATTTTTATGAAACTAGACTCATTGAATTATATTTTAGGATTTTAAATTACTCCATTTGGACTTATATACATCAAGATATGGTTACAACAAAATCAAGTACAGAAGTTGTTTTTCTGAAAACTGAATTCTGGCACAGCCGTAAGTCAAGACCTAATTGAGGTACTTAGACACCTTGGAAAATTACCAAATTTTACAGAGAGTATCCTAACGTATGAAGGTAAATCATACTAAATTTTTAGAAAATTCTATTCAGTGGATTAGTACCAGAATTTTCCCGAAGTTTGCCCAAAACATGACTGGCCTGAAGGAAATCGCTAAGGGCAAAACAAAGCAAGAGGGTTTATAAACTTCCAAATCATCGATAGGCTTAGGGAATACCTCCAACTTGAAGTCTAACACATCTAAACATGTTAATAAACAGTCTTAAAGAGGTCTAGGACCCAAACCGAGGTCACGAACACAAAACGCAAGCAAACCCTCAATCGCGTCGCATTCCGACTATCGTCGAGTCACGACTTGTGACTTTAGCAAGTCAACAACTATATGGAGTCTCTTAATAATGTTTTGGTCTTAATATGGTCTCTCAAACATATCTTGACCCTCTCGCAAACCAAACATACAGTCGACAAAGGAAGGAGTGCAAGTAAGGCACGCAAACCGAGATAACGAAAGAACGGGGTGTCACAACATATTTACCAAAATCAATCAACCAATCTATTTTCAATCTATTTGATTTCTAGCTTAATTATGAAATCAAGCACATAAAGAAACGTTGACAATATATTAATTAAATTCATGTTGGAAAAATTGTGTGTTTAAGAATGAAATTGTTGGAATATTCTTCTTGATAATCAAAATTATATTGTTGCATATCCCTAATATTTTGATTTGCTTGTTCCCATTACTTTGTATCATAACAAGTGGCTAAAAGGTCTGCGTACCGGTTAGTGTGAATTTATATCTTGGTTATGAGAATGTTAGATGAATGTCTATTTTTAGTGAGAGCATGCTAGATAAAATTCTATCTTGAGATACATGCTTGAAATGTGATGATTGACTTAAGTTAATAAGTGTTAATCTATGAACCATGCTTGGGGATTTTTGTTGGGAAGGTATAGATTATTTTGGGTGACACAATGTTGTTAACCTTGAGAACTTAGTCATGAATATTAGCTAATGATTATAGGAGGGTCATAATGTAAATAACTTCTACACCCTAGAATTTAGAAAGAGTAGAAATGACTCAACGGAGTCGATTTTGGGATTAATATGAACATGGTGAATTACATATTGAGATCCTACGGAATTTGGGGTAGTTTTGATGGAGGTTAAGCCTCCGAGCATTTACAAGTGTATGAAGAACACTTGGGTATTAGAGAATTCATATTATTTCTCTAATGTGTTTATAGGCTAGTTAGCATGTAAATGCATAATTATGTGATTTAAAAGTAAATATCTACTTGATTGGATTAGTGCTATTTTGTACTTTTCCTTGGTTGAGCATTCGAGTATATATTACATGTACTTGTGTTTTAGTCCAGCTGGCGTCGTTTTGGTTTGAGTCTTTGGCGGGACGATGCATTGTCTTCACGAATTATGGGATTGTGATCGCAATGGATTGTCGTGTCGGGTTACACACACCCCTCCATCGATGGCCACAATGGGGATGTAGCTGATCATTGCTAGAGAAGTACACCTACCTTTGATAACTATGAAACTCGAGCGGGTGAATGTATCGGGGACGTCGATACCACGAAAGGGATATTGAGGACACATTTGGTTGCATGTGTTTTGCAGGAGCTACACGACAAATGCGGAAAAGGAATCAACTTCTCTCTTATGTGATTTATTATACGAGCACTTATATGAATTGTTGTGCTACGTGGTTAATGATATGATTTACATGAGATGGTGACTACTTGATGAAATGTTATAATAGAAATATAACATGCTAATGAAATGATGATTTTTTTATGGTATGATGCTATACTAGAAATATAACATGCTATCCATGATTAGAATGGAAACAATAGTCTTTCATATAAGAATTATTATATGAATTATGTTAAATGATGAAATGTGACACTCATGGTATAACTGGGTTATGTGGATGATGGCTTGATGATAGGTTACAATATGGAAATATCATGCCACACATATTGGAATTGAGAATCATATTTTATTTGATATGAATTACTTTATGATGATTTATGAAGAATAATGTTCTATGTGACTATTGATAGAATTTGATTTACGGTTAAGGATTATTCCATGAAATTATATATTGTGAGTATGACATGATACATACATATTTTATTTGAGCATAATGTCATGCCATGACATTGCATTTTTAGTAGTTTACTAAGTCTTTATGACTTACTCTATTTACTTTGTTTTCCTTAGATTCGAGCCGAGCTAGTGATTCGAAGGAATCCGCCGAGTCTATGATAGAAGTGTGGTTCTTGTGAAGGTTGCTACTATTATATTTTTGTAGCTTTGGTTTTTTTGGAAAGGACGTTTGGGAAGTGAAGTTATATAAACTTCACTTTGGGTAGTAAGAATTGTGTTATTGAATTGGTACTTGTATTTGTTAAACTATTACTTAGTCTTTTGTGAGCTGACAACTGTTAGTCGTGCCTCTTAATATTATTATATTATTTCTATCCATCTCAAGTATACATTATTGTTGTTTATTTTGTACTCCGGCATGTTTAGCCGTAGAGTGTGTAGACTAGAGTTGTACACTTAGTTTAATGTTGGGTTCCGGCTGTAACGTCGCCGATGACTTGGATATATTATTGTTTATAAATTGTAACATGTGGTTTTATTGTACGTATCTAATGTTGCGTCACGTGCTTTGAATTTTTAGGCAGAGAGATTTATTATCTCTTAGGTTGTTTTGTATTTCGGAGCATGTTAGCTCGGGTTCCATTATGTTATTCGCTTCTGCATTTGTTGAGTCGTTGGTGTATCGCTGTTATAGCCTTACCCTCTGCTTGTTAATTGTGTGTTCTGATGGCACGACCTTGGGGTCTCGTATTGGGATCCGGGTCGTGTCGTCACACTAACAATTATGCATGTCATGGCATCAGGCAACACACAGAGCGAGATATCATCACTAATATCAAGCAATCAAAGCATTCATTCATATAAACACTTAGTTCACATATCCATGGTAGCACGTTGGTTTCGCATAAGTGCTATAAAGTAAACCACATATAAAGAGGATATGTTATGTAACCGGTGCCGCTTCATAGCTCCTGCAATAAAAGCGTTAACTTTATTTTCGTGGCTACGATGTTAATGTGGGTTCACTACAAGAAAATATATAACTAGCTACGAATTTTTAACTACGAAAATTAATTTATAGATAAATGTACTTATTTAACTACAAAATAAATTTTCATAGTAAATCCATATAAATTGGCTACCAAACTAAATTCATAGACAATTACTAACCATGCACGACAAAAGAGCTCCAATTTGTCGGCAATTGAGTTAAAGTTTAAGGCGCCAACATTTTCGCGCATTCCTCTTCGATCGAAAAATTTGGATTGCACAATATTTCATTTGAAGGGGAGGGGTCAAGTAGACAAAAGAGCTCTAGTTTGTCGGCAGCTTTCCTTTGGTAAATCTTAGGGTTGTCGCTGCTCCTTGGGACGTCCACCATAATCATCGGCTTAGAAGGTTTTCTCCTTCTCTTTTATGTGCTTCCCTAATTGCTTTCACATAATTTCTTTTTTCTCCTTTCTTCTTTTTTAGATTTAACAAACTAATCGAAGCCCTAAATCTCTCTCAGTTTTTACTCATATGAGAAAAGTGGTCGACCTCACAAGAAGCACAAATCTTCATCTACATCCAAGGTTCTTCAAAGTCATTCGTTTTTGTTATTGATTACATAACCTGGAATATATGTATTTTCCATCCGACATATTTTAATATGCAAATCTATTATTCGTTTATTTAATTAGACCGTGAGTATTTTGTTGAGTATTTCATATTGCAATTTAGTTCGTCATACTGAATTTCTAAACTTGGATTTCACAAAGAAGAATGTGTATTTGTGTTCGGGTATTTGAAGTTGCAAATTGATTTAATGAGTATGAAGGGGAATCACAATTGATTCAGAGATACTGAATTCCATAACCTTGCTTCCATTAAGAAGAATGTGCATTTGGGTATTTTGACTTGCTAATTGATTCGACTTATATGAGGGTGAATCTATTTTTATGCCTCTTCAGGTAGGAAACTAATAAAAATATAGGAAGAAAGAGTGAACCAATGCATGCATGTAATGATATATACAATGATAGAGTATCTCTAACGAGGAAAATTCATTTCAATTTTCTTAGTAGTTGCACTAATAGAGAAAACGCAATAGCCAGAAGACTTCCAATTTTAGCCATTTTGAACCATCAAACTTGAGTTTGTGTGATCAAAAGTTATGTTTTATAAACTTTTGGTCATAGTTGTTGATGACGAAGATGCTTATTATTACGTTGAAGATTTTGGAAACGACGACAGGGATGGTATATATGCATTTATTTTCAATGTTAAGTAATTCATTTCATCTTATAAAATATTAATTGTTCAGAATGAATTAAATGGATATGCTATGTGTTGTTCAAGGGGATAATGAACCAATAAATAGAGATTTTACCGAGTTAGAAATTAAGCCAGATCATGGTAATCGCCCATTATGGGCTTGTGCAGACGGACATATTTTTCTGGACCCTTATTCAAGCAAGTGTATGGTTTTTTTATTGCTATAATGGAATCTGTTTGCAAGTATCATTCTTAAGAAATTAGTTTCTAGTTTGTAATTTGTATTGCTTAGTTTGCATAGATATTGAGAATCAAGAGTTTCATCATTTTGTAGGCCGGAGTCGATGCATGAATACAATCTGACCCTTCACTCACTGTACGCGGTAAAATGGCTGTATCCGTTGGCCTAGAGACTGAAACAATTATAGTTGTTCTAATTATATTTTATCCAAGACCAAGCTTCCAAAAGAGATGATTGATTTTATCCATGCTTCTACTGCCAATTATTGAAAAGTGAAGCTTGTACTAAAGAAGAATCGGTATTTGGTTGAGTCTCCATTTCCAAAGGCAAGATTGCTTTGCCTGTCATTCATAAAGATAAATCAATCGATGAAAACCGGGCCATGTATGCTTGATACTAATGGCTATCTTCAGGTATTGAAGAGGTTGCATAAGGATGAAGTAATTTCTCGAGCAAGGATTGCAAATGAGGTATGTTCTTCTCTTAGATTGATATTTTTGCAGCTAGATTTCTATTCTTCGTCTATATCCTTGTCATGGAATTAGTATGCACTGTTGAGTTGAATACATATTTTCAACGATGAGTTTGTTAGTGGTTAAATCTTTTGATGCTTTACTGAAAATTCTATTGAAGTTTTACTATGTAATAGTCGAGTAAATATCATGTCTTTGGAGATAATATAAGACTTATCTATGTTTTATGTCCTAACAAGCTCTGTATGATGGTAATTAATACACCATATGGTTGTATGCTATCCATTCTGGGTTTATATTTATGAAGTCCACAATTTATAGCATTATCAATTCATCATCTTCCAATTACTCCCTCAGAAAAAATTGACATTCATTTTGTGACCGTTGGGTTTGAGTGTGATGGTTGACTTAATGTTTTGTTTTTTGGTGGTTGTACTTTGACTGGAAAGATCATTGTTTATGCTTCATCTATCTCCCTCTATTTTTGCTCTTTTGAATGAGGAATATTCCTCCATGATTTGTTTCACAATTGATTTGGGCATATTATACATGCTTCTTCTTTTTCTGCTGCAATTCTTTCATGGTATCAGAGTGGGTCGATCATGACCTCGCCTAAGCAGCTTATGCTACTTCTTCTTTATCAAAAAAAATATTTTTTGTCAACATTGGCTCCCTCAATTCTCTGCCCCTCTTGATCCTTGCAATTTCTCTAGTTTCGTATTCTCAACATACATTAACAACCTAAGATTTGGAAGTGGAACCCCATGCTCGTAACTTCAACTTTGTCCCTTCTATTTAAAGTTCCAAAATCTCTCCATCTGCTTCCTGTCTTGCATCCCTTCTTTTCATTGTTCTGCTGCAATGCTTTCAATAAGCAGAGAACATAAAGATGTCAATAAATGTTGAGTGGTAACGATTTACGGGACATTTGGTAACTACTGTAATTTTGTTTGGGGAATGTTTCATACTAATCATACAAGGTGGACACGAATCATTAAGCTTCTTATTTGACTGGAAACTATTGATATGTTTGACTGGAAACATAAGGCAGTGACTAAAATCTTTTCGAAGGTATGAACACTTAATAATGTTTAGGATTGTGAGTGACATTGTCAATCTAACAATTTTCAATCATAGAATATATGTGGGATTCCAAGTTCATTATCGAGTCTTTTCTTGTAAACTATAATTCCTTTTGGTATATTAAGCAAGTGACGACATCCCTTTGCGTTATATATATATGGTCCTAGGAATTCTCCACTTTAGTTTCCTTTTTTGGCCCTCTTGCTGTTTACAACAGATATATATTTGTTGCAACAAAAAATGCTGCATATTACCTGAGCAATTCCTAAGTGCTATAACAAGCAATATGTCTGCTTGAATGGAAGACCAAGGATTGATCACAACCACAGGCAAGTTGCTACAAAAGTTATCAATGGAGCTACTACACACTTTAAACTACAATTAAGCACTTTGAATCACCTAATTCGGGTCTATATTCATCAAGTTATGACCATTCAAAACCCATGTTACTAACCAGGATTTCTACTAATAGTTTCACAAACACAGCGGTAGTTCAAGACCCAATTGAGATACTTCCCGACTTCAGAATTTTATGAAAATTTACAGGTAACTACCTAACACATATAAATACAACATATCCAAAATTTAGCCGATTTCCATGAACGGAATTGCTATAGATATTTTCAGAAAATGGTCCAAAACAGGGTCTGCACTTGATTGAAAGTTAAAACGTTGTGCACCCCGGAGGTTTGAAGCAGTTTTGCACTTAGATTTTTTAATTCTTGTTTATATAAGCATTGCCATGAACTAATCTAGTGCCTACTTTGATAATGAAGCCACACATGACATGTTTCTTCATACCAGAGACTATTTCATGTTAGTTATGGCAAGAGTTTATGTAGTTGGCTGTATTTCACGCATCAGACCATGAAGTTAAGCCATACACGTTTAAACTCTTGCTGAAACTTTGTTCTAGGTACTAACTATTAATGATAGAAAGCATTGCAGTAAAATGGAACAACATAAGTCTATAGATTCTTTTGATTTTATATATAATTGTAAGTTGTTCTTTCTAGAATCTCTTGCAACAAAATGAGCTTTTGACTCATTACTGTAGAAAATAATGCCAGTGAAAAAAAAATTCCTAATAGATAATGCAAATGTTTGTAAGGTCTAGACCCCTACTTAGTAAGAGGGGTTTAAAACATGTAGTTTGTACCTCACCCTCTCATTTTGCTAGTGCAAGTAATTCATTATCTTTTTCATTGGGTTCATTGTTTCATTTTGTTTGCTAATTAACTTTTAATCTTTATTTGCTTCCGTAAAGCTCTATGCATAGTCTCTGGCACGCTTTGAAGCAGGATCACTTATATTTACCCGATGTATGGGCTTGGAGATTGCCTCAGGTTAGGCTTTCTTTTTCTCACTTTACACCAATGCTATTGAGTTGCTTTCACGTGATTGTGGACTATGTACTTTAGACTGGCCTTTGCATGTTTGAGTGCAGTTTATAATGGAACTTACATGGTCAACAAGCCACAATGTAAGGTAATTTTTTTAATATTAGTATAAGATCTCACCCATAGATTTGTGAGGCTTGTGAGTCTCATTCCTCTAAAAGCATGTCTAGTGTCTAGTATTAAAATAAACCAGAACCAAATTGTTTTTTTTTTTACTTTTTTTTGTAGTGCATATTTGGGGCTTGCATTTTTTTGGACCCTTACCTTTTGGGGTTCGAAGAAATGCATTATGTTAGTTACTCCATGTGTTCCAATTGAAGAAGTACACATTCTTTTTTAGTATGTTGCAACTAAAGAGGTACATTTCCCCTTCAGTAAACTACTTTTTAACATAATGTCTTTAATATCATTTGAATTTGTGGTTGAGAATAATCATGTCATATCAACTAAAGCAATTTGAAATTGTGACCACAAAATAATAGGGTATCTTAGGAACTTAGGAAGAAGTGGCAACTCAACCTTACTCTTAATTTGGACATCTTTGTGTCTCTCTTTGAGGTTTTGAACCAAGGATTTCTCCTCTGGGGCATGTGAAAGTGAGAAACCTTCAATAAATTATTCAATGGGATGTTGCCTCTCAAACTTTTCTTCAAGTTCTAGTTCATTCACGTAAACTCTATCTCTCATTCTGTGCCCGCCAATTGGGTTTTTGAATCCTATACTTGAGGTAGAAATTCTGCTTGGAAAATATGAAATAACTCATTAATTACACACTCAAAGACAAACACAATGCTATTCATTGTTAAATATTCTAGGGGATTTTCATTTTCCAAAAACGATTAAGTTGACGTGTTTTGACTAATTTAATATTTATAATGATCTATGTATTTAGTTAAAGAATAGGCTAGGCAAAGTAAAACAATCTCATTAGCTAGACACTCCAACACAAAAACAACTAATTAAGTTTAATGTTATTCTTGGTCATTACTATTTGTATGCTTTTAGATGTCAATTTTTGTTGTGACGTGTACATTTAATGCAAACTAGTAAGGTTCACGTGCGTTGCACGTGGTTAACGCACGTGGTGTTAATGGTTTTTTAAAGTGATTTGCCAGTTTCTTAACTTTTTTGTTTACTTTTAATTATTGGATTCTTTTTGTATTTTAATCTTTATAGTTTTGAGACTTATAAATTGTGTTATTGTGTGTTTAGGTTTTTCGATATTTTGTTTTTCGGTAATTTATAATGTAAGCTTTTAGTCATTATATTACAACTTATCCTACACATTTGTCTTTTTTATTGGTTATTTTTAAATCTTTTTTTAATACCAAACATGAATTCATTCACTTTTATCGATGTTGGAATTGAAAACAATTTAAGCTTACTTTCTTCGATAAGCACATTGTTGTTGGAGACATAGCTTATGTCGTTTGTGAAATTTATGACTCTCTTTGAAAAAATAATAAATTGTTTTATTGAAATCAAACTGACAATCCCAAAGTATATACTTACACTCTAAAATACAAAATTCACCCAGAGTATCTATAAAGTCTCATTTTACCACCTAACCTAACTTTTGTGTTATTTTCATATGTCATTGTATAAGTTTTTTCTAGTTTGCCCCCTAAACACTACTAAGGTTACCAATATGACGTTAAGGTGCACATGGTATTTCACGTGAAGGACATTTTGGTCATTTTTAACAATGTTTTCTGTTCTTTTATTACCCAAAAAAACTTCAGTTTCTTATTCTCCGACAACGCTTTCTCTGCTTCTTCTCCAACAATGACATCTTATTTAAATTTTAAATGAGATAAAACTCAAGAGTGTCTAAATCTTTTATTCAAATTTTTTTATAGAAAAATAAATAAAAATAGTGCAGAATCATATCAGAGAGAGATAAAACACAAGAAGAGGATCATATTCAGGTGTCAAGGCCGCCATGAATAAAAACCCACAAAAAATTAAAGTTGTCGCAACTGCCGATGTTAAATGACTAAGCCACAAACACAATGCATAAGCATACATGATGAATTTCAAAACTCATATTTGAATTCATCACAGATGCATACGACAATGATGAGGCACGTCATGAATCAATCCGTCTTCATCGTCCCTAGCTTAAACTCCAACAAATTTTCCTTGGCACCATTGATATGGTTTATGGTTTGAATTGAGCAAATTCTCGATCTTAAACATTATTCGCTACCATTTTTATCACTACGATTACCACACGTTACATCACAATTATCAAATTTGATATGGAATATGAAAATGCTACAAAATTACGTTGAGAGCCAAAGTGGATTTGGTGGATATCTTAGGGGACAATGTGTATTTTGGACTAATTTTGATGGGGCAAACATATGATTAGCCCCCAAAATTACACACTAAATCTCACATTTGACCTCAACCTACGAAGTGTCCCACTTTCATACCTTATTTTTCTATTTGTCCCACTTTACTCCCTCCCGTCTATGGGTGTTAAAAATAGTAACGTACGGAAAATGATATGTGCATGTCACATTAATATTATTTTGATCATTTTGCTGGGGGTGGAAAATAAGATTTAGTTATAACTTTATTATATAATTAACCATTTAGTATTTAAAAAATGTTTTTAAATAAAAATAATAATAAATAATTGTTTCAATAATTCAAAAATAATTATATGACCAAATTACAATTTCCCCCAAGGTATCTACCAAATCGTATAATGTACCCCAACCTAAGGTTTGTTCCATAATGATATCTGACTTTACTTTTTTTTTTCATTTTCCAACCTATCCGTGATGGACGCTAGAATATTCACGTTAAATAGCACATGGTCTTCCACGTGCGGGTACAAATGACATTTTCATTATCTGCTTTAGGGATAAATGTATTAAAAGTAAAAAACTCTAATCTCACACACCTCCTTCTCTCTCCCGGTGCAAGTGCCCATCTCTCGCTCCACCAAAATAGCCGCCATCTCCAGCCTAAACCCTTCCCACTTCGGTCACGCCTATCACAACTTTGGCGCCGTCCTTCTTCGATTATAGCCAAACTCCATCTCTGATCTTCCTCATTCTATCTCATGCAAAACTCCCGCCTAAAGTAGAAATCAAAGGGTATATACTATACTTACTGAAAACCTTAGTAAAAACATGCGATTAACAAAAACACATAACCTTGTTATCGGCGAATTCATCGGAAAAGAGACGAGCTTGAATGCAGAGAAATGGTAAGGAAAATGCTAACCTTAAAACTAATTATACTACATTCCTTACAACTATGCTTTGAAGAAGTGCAAAGTTGTTTTGAACAAAGACATTTTTGCGCTTGAAGGTTTAGTAGTAAGGAAAATTATAAAATTAGTTGTAAGGCTAGCAATGTTGTTATTTTAATTTGTCTAATAATTAAATTTAGAATTTATTTAATTTATACACCCATCATTCATACACCCATCACCATTACCACCACTACCACCTCAAATAACACTATTAGCCTATAAATCAATTTTTTTTATTTTATCTTATTTCTTTGTTTAATTTCTTACTCATTTATTTAATGTCGTATTCCACATAAATCACCACTTTCATGCTTAAAATCGCCCCCACCATTACCATCATCCCTGCAAATGCCGCCACAACTATCACCACCACCAAGAAACGTGTCCACATTGCCTTGCTAAAATGGAAAAATAACATATCTTTAGCTTCCGTTAAGTGGAACTACTTTCTTCAAACGACTTTCCTATCGATTCTAACTTAATTTCTTCTCTAACCAAAAGCACAGATTTGTCAACTAAATTCTCTATTTTTTCTTTATCTTCTTGACATTATATCACCTTTCTTTAACACGTTTCTCTTAGCTTATTCATACGCAATTACTAAGCACGCTATAGATTTGCTTAATATCTCGATTCTCACCAACCAATGTATTATTATAGTTACAATTTTTCATATACCTCTAATAATGTCATTCCCAACATATGATGTCTCACTTTCCTACATGTTTTTTCTATTTGTCATCTCCCGTCTATGGGCATTAAAAATAGAGATGAAAAATCGTGTACATGAGGATTATTTTGGTCTTTTTGCTTGTGGCGCAAAGTGAGATTTGTTATAATTTCATCATTTAGTTTTCCATTTAATATTTAAAATATTTTTAATTAAAAAATTATTTAAATAATGTAAAATTAGTTATACTTTGTGTGATATTTAAATTCAACGTTAAAAATGCATTACTCCAAAAATGAAATTTAAAATTTATTTCTTAGCCCTCACTTTCTTTCGTCAACCCCATCATTTATAGACTCACCACCACCACCACCAACACCTTAAATTTTACCATTAGTCCAAAATTTAATTTTTTGATTTGATTTTATTTCCTTTTCTAATTTCTTACTCTTTCCTTGAAGTAACCAATTTGGAAAACCCATCAATGATAGACACACCACCACCACAACCTTAAATTTCACTTTTACAAACTCAAATTCAATTTTTTGAATTTTCAAACTTTCAAATTGAATCACGAAACCCATATGGATATTTGAAAATTTGATGATTAGGAAATCTCACAACGATGTATTTCATCTAATCCACTCAATCCCTAAAATTATCACCACAACCTCTAACACCATCATCCATGCGGTTCGTAAAGCGCCATCACCATCACCAAGAAACGCATTCACCTTGCCTTATTAAAATAGAAACATAGAATCTCTTTAGCCGGTTTGTCGGACTTCTTTCTCGAGCGTCTCTCATTTCTTACCTCATACACTTTCGGTGTCAAATTACTAAGTAAGGAGAGAATCTAATTTAGGATGGAGCTACTTGAAAGGATGTTGATTGGTGACAATTTCTTTCAATTAAAGGAGAGTTGTGGTAGAAAGATTGATAGCCGAGGGAGGGAATAGAGATTCTCACAGTAACTACTCGGGTTCTATGAAGAGGTAAGAAGTTAAGACCAAAAAGAGGTTAGAGGTTTGGAACCATATGGGAAGAGTAAAATATTTTAAACCTAGTTATTTGTTTACTAACGATTGGTTTGTTTGTAATATTTATAAGTTAAAGCAATATGATAGTTTTAAGGTTGCTTGTAGTATGTCGAAAAATTCAAATAAGTAAAAGCTGTGAATTTTGGCTTTCTTTTGTAACAAAATGCAGAATTCATCAATTGGTTCTTCATTTTTCTTCATCTTATTGACATTATGACACATTTTTCTTAACCCACTTCTCTAGCTTATTCATGGATAATAGCTAAAGACGCTACATATTTTGCTTAATATCTTGATACTCACTAACAAATATATTATTATAGTAACATTTTTTCATTGCTTCTT